>JAADWX010000071.1:0-51731 GCA_023336405.1 Globisporangium echinulatum | reverse complement strand
GTTCAGCGTCTCGCCGTACCCGCTGACGCAGGTCGAAGTGCAGACCGTGGCCGGTGCGCCGTCGGCAATGCTGCGCAGCGGCTGCGGGTTCGCGGATGCGATGCCGCCGCTTGCCGCGCGGTTCAACGGTCCGAGTGGCATCGAAATCCACGCGCAGCAGAGCCTCTCGCGCACGCAGCACGTGTACATTGCCGACAGCCGGAACCATCGTGTGCGACAGATGACGGCGCCGTGCGCCAAGATCTGCGAGAACGGTGGCACGTGCGTCGGCCCCGACGTTTGTGAGTGCCGCAGTGGCTGGACGGGCGACGATTGCTCTGTACCCGAATGCGCAGCCGCGACGTGCTTGGCGCGCCAGGTCTGTGTCGGCCCAGATGAGTGCGCGTGCGTGCCCGGGTACGCCGGTGCAGACTGCCAGACGCCGCTGTGCGTGCAGCGCTGTGCCAATGGCGGCATGTGCACGGCGCCGGACACGTGCACGTGCAGCACCGGCTGGTTCGACGCCAACTGCACGACGCCCGTGTGCGCACAGACGTGCGGCAACGGTGGGAACTGCACGGCACCGGATACGTGCAGCTGTCCGCTCGAATGGCGCGGCTCAGACTGCCGAGTGCCTGTGTGTGCACAGCGGTGCGCGAACGGCGGCGCCTGCGTCGCGCCCGACACGTGCCTCTGCGCTGCGGGCTGGAGTGGCCACGACTGCAGCCTGCCAGTGTGCGCACAGGGCGTCTTCGTGCCGCATCCGAGCGGCTACGCAAACGCGCGCTGGCGGCCGTTCGCGGCCGATACGTACGCGCCGTGCGATTGGAACGCCTGGTGCGCGGCCACGAACGAGTTTGACTGTCTGCATCGTGCGCCACAGAGTCCCGTCGTGAGCGTCGCGTTCGGTGCTGCTGGACGGCGCTCGACCGGCCGCGTCGTCGATCCAGCAGCCGATCCGCTCACGTGGCTGCTCACGAGACGCGCAGGTTGCATGTTCATTGAAGTGGGCGACGATGCACTGACGCATTTCCAGTACCTTGTCGCTGAAACGAACGGCTCAAGCGACTTCTTCCGCTTCGCACCGGCCGCACCGTTTGGCTGGAATGCAAGTCGTGCGCCGTGGCGGGGCCTCGCTGCAGCCGAGACCGGCTTCTCGCCGCCGTTCACGACCGTGAGCGACCGGCAGGTGGCGCTTGTCGAGAAGCGTCGCGTCGTCCAGGGCGTCTACGCGTGCGCACATGGCGGCAGCTGCGTCGCGCCGGACGTGTGCGAGTGCGCGAGCGGGTGGGCCGGCTTTGACTGCCGCACGCCTGTGTGCAGCCAGGGCTACTACGTGCCGACGCAGCCCAAGTTCGTAGCGCCGGACCCGCCCGAATCGGCGCACGCGCAGCAGCCAGTGTCAAACCCGCCGTACGCGGCGCTCGTCGAGACGATCGCGTACGACCGCGTCACGACGCGGATGGAGTTGCGTGGCGACGTGCGGTACCTGCCAACACAAGGCGGCTACTCATGCTCGGTGCGCAGTGTCACACAGTGGGAGAAGCCCGCGACGATCGGGCCGAACGCGTCGGCCGCGCGGTACTTTGACCACCCAAACTATGTGTCGCGCTACATGGACCGGACGCTGAGCGCGGACGGTTACTACCACACGCACTGGGTCGACATGTTCTGGCCGCCGCTGTACAACCTCACAGTGCCACTGCTCGACGACACGCGCGAGGGCTGGCGCCGCGGCGGCACGTGGTACTACATTGCAGGTCGCGCGTGGCAGAAGGGCAAGTGCCTCGTCGAGTTTAACCGCGTGTGCACGCGCACGACGTTCCAGCCCACGGACCTCGTGACCGGCCGAGCCGGTGAGCTGGTCGTCGATACGGACGCGTCGTACCGACCGCAGGCGCAGTACTCGATTGATCGCGTGAATCGCACGGGCTATTGGAACGCGTCGCTTGCAGGCGAGTGCGTCGACCGCGTCGTGCATGGCTGCTTCAACAACGGCACGTGCGTCGCACCCGACACGTGCGCGTGCGCCGCTGGCTGGACGGGCTCAGACTGCACGACGCCCGTGTGCGCGCAGCCGTGTCAGCACAGCGGCAACTGCACGCTGCCGAACCGGTGCACGTGCGAGATCGGCTGGACGGGTGACGACTGCTCCGTGCCGATGTGCGCACAGGAGTGCCGCAACAGCGGCGCGTGCGTCGCACCCGACACGTGCGAGTGCCTGACGTGGGCGTCCAAGTGGCGCGACGGCCGTGGCGAGCCCGTGTTCCGCAAGTCGAACGACAAGCCGCAGGACACGGGGTACACAGGCTACGACTGCAACACGCCGATTTGCGTGCAGGCCGAGCGGTTCGTGCTCAACACGGCACGCGACACGAGCGGCTTTGTGTCGCTGCGCGGCCACGGCAAGGACGACAAGCGCGCGTGCAACACGCACCGGTGTCCGCAGTACGACGAAGAGGTCGTTGCGAACGACGGCCACTCGTTCCAGAGCGGCTGTTCGGTCGGGAATCCGCTCGCGAACCCGTTGACATTCCTCTCGACTGCCAAGCGCCTGAGCAACCTGCGCGCGTACAAGGACGCGTTCAACGTCAACCGCATGTCGGACGCCTTCCTGTGCGGGAACGTCGCATGGGAGCAGGGTGACTACACGCGCGGGCGCACGGTGCGCGTCAACTACGTCAATGTGACCAAGGTCTCGGACGCGCTCTGGGTCAACGGCACGCAGACACCCGGCGAAGGCGTCTTCATGTGCTACAACAAAGGCTCGTGCCTCGCACCCGACACGTGCTCGTGCGGCGACGGCTGGACCGGCATCGACTGCAACGTACCGCTTTGTCGCTTCCTCCAGGCCAACGGCTCGGTCTCGACGGGCTGCATGCACGGCGGTGTGTGCGTCGACAAGGACACGTGTCAGTGCGTCGAGATCGAATCGACGCTGCACAAGCAACACCCGCAGGCGCCGCGTGGCCGCACGGGCTTCTTTGGCTCGGACTGCGCGCTGCCAATATGCGTCCAGGGCGTGTTCGATCCGCTCTGCAACGCGGCGAACTCGGCCGGCGTCGACGGCTGCTACCGCTGCAAGAACGGTGGTACGTGCGTCAAGCCCGACGTGTGCGCGTGCGCCGACGGCTGGACAGGCTTTGACTGCGCGACGCCCGTGTGCCACATCGACCGCGTCTCGAGCGCCGTGCGCGCGCAGCTCTTCACGGTCGATGAGCGCAAGGTGCGCGCGTTCCAGGACGATCCATGTGGCACACATGGCGGTCGCTGGGGCAACGAGACGTTCAATGGCGCCGTCGTCGGGCAGGGCAACTGCACGCGACCTGGGCTCTGCACGTGTCTGTGTCGCCAAAAGTACGACAAGACGCTGTGTGCTACGACCGGCGAGTTCTGCGAAAAGCCGTGGCACGACCCGTTCAATCGCGCGATCCCGCCAGGCTACGTCTACGGCACGAAGGACTGCGTCGACGGCTTCCAGGGCCTCGAGGACGACCGCGGGCGATTCCAGAGCTGCCACCTCCAGATCTACGTGCCGTCGACGTTCCGGCGCTACACGGTCTCGATCGTCGCGGCTCTCTCGATCGCGAGCGTGCTGTTCCTCGGTGCGTGGTCATACGTGCGGCAACGGCTGCGCCGGCGCCAGCTCCTCGCAAAGGCCGAGCGTCGGCGCTCGCGCAAGAACTCGGTGGACACACCGGTGAAGACCAAACCAGGCGCGTTTGCGCACTCGAAGAAAGAGTGACTGGCGCGACGTCACTACACATAGCAGCAGGTCAGTATACGACAAGGCAGTCGAGAGATCAGAGCGCTGTAGGAGGTAGACCAACGACGGGTCGGTCAGTGCACATTGTGTTGAAAGCAACAGCAGCGACGCAAGCGAATACTAGCTAACGAATACTAAAGCAGTGTCCACAAGCACAAGTCCACTTGCTATCGCTCACTCGCTCCCGTCCACTTCGCAGCCTCTCGAACACACACGCAGCTACGACACGAGCATCTGGATCGGGATCTGCGACGCCGCACTCGACGCTTCGCTTGTAGCTCCCGACTCGGAGCGTGACTCGACATCAACAGCAGCGCCAGCTGCGAGCACTTGGTCGCCCGCAGCAACCGCGCGGCGGAGGAACTCGTCTCGTCGTGTCTGCGTTGCTGCGACGCTCGCAGCGAGCGACTCGGGCGACTCGTCATGCAGTTCAGGCAAGCCGATACTGAGCGTTGCTGAGCGTTGCATGACTGGCGCGTCGTGCTGCCGCACAGCCGCCATGATCGCCTCTTCAACGCAGTTGCGTGGCGCTGGAGTACTGAACTCGCTCCGGTACGCGGGCTCATCGTACCGGCCTGGCCGCGCAAGTTCGTCGGGCGAGAGCACGGCCGCGCAGATACGCTGGACCTTGCGCTCGAGCACAGCAAACGACGGGAACTCCTCGATGACGTGCTCAAACCACGCACGCATACTCGCTTCCGACTCAAACAGGTGCCGGTACAGCGGCGCGTGCGTGGCCGAGCCCTCGAGGAAGACCGAGCGGATGTGCAGCGCGCGCGCGTCGCGGTGGAACGGCAGCTGTCGGTCGAGCAGGATCTGCGTCCAGTTCGCGACGCCGTAGCGCGCCATGCCGTCAAACACCGCGAGGTCGTGGAGCCACGGACACCACCACACGGGCATGTCGCGCACGAGGTCGTCGCTGCCCGAGCGCAAGTGCGCAAGCAACTCTGGGACCTTGTGCGACCGAATGTCGAGCACGTCACTCAGCAGCTGCGTGCGCCGCAGCGTGATCCACGCGTGGTGCTTCGCCTTGAGCCCGTGCGCGAGCACGCCCTCGTGCGCGTCGATAAACTCAATGCCAATGAGGTCAGCAAGCGCGACGGCGCGCTGGTCGGCCGCGAGCGGATCGGCGCGCATGTTCGCGACCTCCGTGCACTTCGGTAGGAACTTGTCGTCGTAAAACTGCTGCGCGAGCTCGGCCGATTTGTTCAGCTTGCCCCACTTGACAATGTTCATCCATGACACGCTGTCGGTCTCCCACGCAAACGCCCGCACGCCGTCGATGTCGTTCGCTGTAGCTGCAGCAGACACGGCGCGTTTGGCGCAGATGCGCGGCGCACCGTACAGCCCAATGAGGTACGCAAACGTGCGCCGCTCGTCCTTCGTCCAGTCCTTTGGCTTGACGCGCGGGCCGACGACAACGGCCGGGAGCGCGTGCGCGTTCGTCGTGACTGCGAGCTGCCGCAGGACGTCGAGTTGGCCAAGTTGCACGGCTTTGAGCTCGACGCGTCGCAGCGCGGCCGCGCGCTGGAGCTTCTCGAGCGCGACTTGGCGCTCATGCTCGAGGCCTGCACGCTCGCGCTTGTGCTGCTCGCGCTCCTTCTGCTTCTTGATGTCCTCGGCCGAGAGGAGCCAGAAGAGCAGGCGATTCATCGCTTGCACTTCGGGTTGCTTGAACTTTGTCTCGCTGCTGCTGACGTCAGTGCTACTGCTGCTGCCGCTCTCATCCTTCTTGCTACCTGCTGCAGTCGTCGTCGTCGCTGCCTTGGTGCCAGACTGCGGCTTGGTCTCGCTGTCGTCGCCGTCGCCGTCGTCGCCGTTCACAGTGCTCGCGTCGTCGTCCGACTCGCCGTCGCTCCCGCCTGCACCCTCGTCGCGCTTCTCGATCGCTTGCACGTCGTCACTCATGCGAGCGGCTGTGCTGTCGTCCGTCGCAGCGCTACCAACAGCCGCACTGCTGCTGTCTGCAGTCATTGATTGCTTGACCTCGGCTGCTTTCTCGAGTTGCGCAAAGCGCAGCCGCGCGTCGCTCAGGATCTGTGCGCACCGGCCGTAGCCGTGCAAAAACACGCCTGCGAGCAAGTTACGGTCCGCTTCGGGGTCCCACCACGGCGTGATCTGCGTCCACGACGGCCGCTCGCCGACCTTGACGAGCTCAAGCGCTGCTATCATGCGCGCAACGCCGTGGTACGCGACGCGCTCGTCGACATCTGCAGTCGCCGGCGGTGGCGGTCCAGCCTTGCGCATTGCTTCACTGCTCTCTGGCTGCTGCTGCTGCTCGGCAGCAGCAGCGTCCGTGTCAGCAGCATCAACCATTGGCTCATCCGTCAGTTGCTGCTGAGCTGCTGCGTACTCGGCGTCGAGCCGGTCGCACGCTGCGCCAACGAGCCGCTGGAGCCGCACTAGCATGTCGAGGCGAATGAGCACGCGGCGCGCGCCGCCCTGCTTGAGCTTAAACACAAAGTCCTCGTCCTTGAGCACGGGCGAGATCTCGTCTTCATTCACGAGGCTCTCGGCCTGCGCGTACAACGCGGCGCGCACGACCGACTTGATGAACGGCGAGTCGTCCTTTGCGTTCGACGTGAGCGACTCGACCGACGACAGTCCGAGGACGTAGATGAACTCACGCGCAAACTGCTCGACCTCGTCGACCGTACGACTGCCGCCGCTCTGGCTCCGAATGATCTCCCACCGTCCTGGACCAAAGTGCATGAGCGCGCGCTGGAGCCGATCGCGGCCGTTGAGCGTCCAGTCGCGCGGCTCC
This sequence comes from Globisporangium echinulatum, assembly GCA_023336405.1. Taxonomy (NCBI): domain Eukaryota; phylum Oomycota; class Peronosporomycetes; order Pythiales; family Pythiaceae; genus Globisporangium; species Globisporangium echinulatum. The sequence goes on along the minus strand of JAADWX010000071.1, from coordinate 45,222 downwards.
TTCTTCTCGTCCGCTGTGCGATCGCGCTCGTCGCGCTCTTTGCGGTCGGCGTCCTTGTCTTTTTTGTCGGCGGCAGCAGCGGCTGCTCCGTCGTCGTCGTCGTCGCCGTCCGAGTCGTACATCCCAGCCGTCCCAAAGCGCGAGACGCGCGTGCGTTTGCGCTGGAGCGGCATGTCGTCGGCGCCCTCGGTCGGGTCCGGTTCGGTCAGTCCAACGGCTTTCTTCCAAAAGTCCGGGTCGTCCAAGTCAATGTCGTCCGACGTCGTCGCCGACACGAAGCTCGCTTTCGAGAACGACGACTTGGCCTGCTGTTCGTACTGCACGACCTGCGACGAGCGCTGGAGGATCTGGTCAATGTCGGCCGCACAAAACTGCTCAGCGGCTGTATCGTCATCGCGAAAGACGTCGTACGCGCCGCGTTTCAGCAACTCGTCGATCTCTTTCGACTCCTCAGCTTTCGCCGACGATCCCTTCTTTTTCTTCTTCCCGCCGTCTTTCAAGTCCTCGTTCTCACGGCGCATGTGCGTGAGCACGGCCTTGTCGAGCCCGAGCTTGAGCGACGCCTTGTGGAACATGTGCATCTCGTACGTCTTGCGCGTGATGAGGCGGTAGATCTTGACCGAGTGCGTCTGCCCAATGCGGTGCGCGCGCGCTTGCGCCTGCAGGTCGTTCTGCGGGTTCCAGTCGCTGTCAAAGATGATGACCGTGTCGGCCGCCGTGAGGTTCAGACCGAGGCCGCCGGCTTTTGTCGACAGCAGCATCACAAAGCGGTTGTACTCGGGCTTGACGAACCGATCGACTGCAGCTTGGCGGTCGTTCCCGCGAATGTTGCCGTCGAGGCGCTCGTAGAGGTAGCCCATGTATCGGAGGTAGTCCTCGATGATGTCGAGCACGCGGACCATCTGGCTAAAGATCAGGACCTTGTGGCCGCCGTCCTTGAGTCGCGGCAAGAGCTTGTCGATCAGCACCATCTTGCCGCAGCACTTGACCATCATCTCGTGGCGCTGCGCGTCGGTCACGAGGCCGTCGCTCAAGATGTCTTCGACGCCGTTGTTCAAGTACGGGTGGTTGCAGCACTTGCGGAGCTCCATCATGACGTTCATGAGGTTCGGCACGTTGTGCGGGTTCCCGCCTCTATTGAGGAACGCCGTGTTCTTCTCGTAGATCGCGCGGTACCACTGCTTCTGCACGGGCGTGAGCTCGACTTCGATGATCGTCTCCTCTTTCGGCGGCAGCGACTTCTCGACGTCCTCCTTCACGCGCCGCAGCAGGTACGGCTTAAGCATGCGGTGCAAATCGGCGACCTGCTGCGCTTCGTGGAGGTCACCAAACTTGTCGAGGAAGTCGCGGACGCTCGGGAACGCCGACGCGTCGAGGAAGTTGAGCAGCGCCCAAAGCTCTTCGGTCTTGTTCTGCAGCGGCGTGCCGGTGAGCAGCACGCAGTGGTCGCGCTGGAGCGACCGCATCTGCTCGACGAGGCGCGACGCCTGGTTCTTCAGTCGATGCGCTTCGTCAACGACGAGGCAGCGCCACCGGATCTTTGCGAGGATGCTGATGTCTTTGATCGCGACTTCGTATGTCGTCACGAGGATATGGAACCGGAACGGCTTGTGCTTGTCAGGCTTCCCGGTCGTCGGGTCGGGAAAGTAGAACTCGAACGCGCGGATGACTTCGCGTGCGTCGCCGCTGCCGTGGTACACGATGCAGTTCATCGTCGTCCACGTCTCGCACTCGTTCTGCCACTGCGCAATGAGCGAGAGCGGCGCGACGATCAGGAACGGTCCGCGCGACTGGATGGCCTCACTGAAGCGCAGTCGGTCAAGAAACGCGAGCGTCTGGATCGTCTTGCCGAGTCCCATCTCGTCGGCCAAGATGCTCGGTCGCGCGTTGTACCAGTTCCACATGAGCCAGTTGAGCCCTTCGAGCTGGTATGCGCGCAACGTGAGCGTCGCGTCGGCGCCAAACACTGGCGACGCGTCGAGCTTGCGGTACTCGCGCAGCGTCGGGCGCGGCCGCGGCTCCCAGTTCTCAACTGGCGGCACGACGAGGAACTGCTTGTACCGCGCGATCGCCGCGTCGTCCGTGAGGTCGCATGCGCGCTCCCACGTCGCGTCCGTGTACGGCAGGATGCGCCACTTGACGAGGTACCGCTGGCCGTCGTCGACTGGCGCGTCCGGAACGAGCGGGTCTGGCGCGATGGGCGGCTCAGTGCGGTCGGCAATGATGCGCTGGACCTCGAGGTACTCGGGGTTAAAGTACTCGCGCTCGCTGCCATCCTCGCCGCCATCTTCGAGCGTCTGCTGACCATGATGGTGGTGGTGATGGTGGTGGTGATGATGCCCATGCTGCTCCTTCTCGTGGAACCGCTTGATGCGCTGCTTGTTGTTGTGCGGGTCGAGCTCGAGGAGCACGTCGGCAGCCTCCCACGAGCAGTGGAGGTACGAGAAGCCCTTCCACTTGATATAGTACTCGGTGAGGACCGTCGTGACCGTGCGCGGCGCAAAGATGCTCGCAGCGGCCGAGTCCGGCGGCGGGCCCGTCGCTGCGAGCTCGACGACCTCGCGCGTGCGCACGCCCATGATTTTCTCAATCACCATCGACGGTCCAAGCGCCATCGCTGCTGCTGCTGATGGCTCCGACTTGCGCTTCTTTGCGTCGGTCGCATCGTCCGAGTCGCTGGCCAATGGATCGCTGTCAGCACTACCACGGTGCCGCTTCTTCTTACGCGCAACGTGCTCGTCGCTCGATGCGCTCAGGTCGTCGTCCGAGTTCGGTACGTGGTACGACTTCTTCTTCTTGTTCGACTCGCGGTGGCTCCGGCGCCGGTCGCTCTCGCCATCGTCTATGGCGTCACCAATGTCATCTCCAGCAGCTACGACCGGCAGCTTCTTCTCTTTCGCTTTCTTGCTGCTGCTTGCGCGGACTTTGCGCGGCTCAAGGCACGCGCTGCACGTCGTCGCACTGCGCTCGGTGTTCTCGTGCGCGCAGTGCTTGCACGTCCACTTGCGCTTGCTCGTAGCAGCAGGCGACGCCGCGGTGCTCGCGTCCTTGGCTTTCGCTTTTGGCTTGATGCTGCTACTAGCGCTTGTCGCGACGGCGTTCACTGATCCGCTCGCTGATCCGCTCGATGTCGCAGCAGCAGCAGCAGTGGCAGCAGCAGCCGTGAGTTTGCGCTTGCGCTCCTTTGTCGCAAGTTTATTCGCGAGCTTCGTGTTGAGCGCCTTCATCGTGCTATAGTCGTCCGACGGCGACTCGCAGAGCGGACAGATGTAGCTGTCGATCGCTTCGAGTTCGTCCTGCGTGAGGATGAGGCCGCAGCACGTTGGGTGTACCCAGCTGTTGCAGCCGCCCGTGCCGCGGATGCACTCGATCATAATGCCTGCTGAGCGCGCGTGCACGACAAAGCGACCGCGCGGGTGAGACCGAGTGAATGGACAAGCCGTTAGACGATGCATGTGGGCTCGCTCACATGTGCGCATGTGTCCATAAGCACACACACGCTTGCACGCACACCAACTCTTTCATGCTTACACGCACACACACAAACACATCTAATGGGAGAACAAAGATGGAAGGAGCAAAGACGTACCGCTGTCAGCCTGCTGGCAGATGCAGTACTGTACGTCGGGCTCGCCGTCTGCCATGGTGCACACTCAGTCGTGATGTCGTCTCTCGATGTCGTAGTGTCTTCTCTTGCTGTCGCACGCTCAGTCGTTCAGTCGTTCGTGGTTCTCGGCTTTAATGCCTGCGTCGCGTCTCCAGTCGTCACTGCGGCCAGCGCGTCGTCGCCCTGCACGTCGCTGCGATACTTGGGCCTCTCCTCCATCGGGTTTCGCTCACAGCACACAGTGTGGCAGAATTGAAACGTCTTGCGGTTTGTATGATCCATGGATGTACCGAGAATCATGGTACAACGTTTGCATGATCCATGAATGTACCGATACTAGCGGCACAGTACTTTCCAGATCTTTTCAGCTGCTCTTCTAGAGCGACTTTGTTGCGGCACTATAAAAAGATAAAAAGGCGTTATGCTCACATGCTAACCGACACTCTCAGTATCATTTCCAACCCGAATGACATCACTAACGATCGAGCCGTCATTGCGGACGCTCGGCGTGAGCGTCGCGCCGCTCACGGGCGTCCATGTCGTGTGCCGCGCGCACGCTGTCGCGCCGCTGCGACATGTCGTCGACCTCATCGACGCGTTCGCTGACCCGTCGATCGGGTGGACGATCATGAAAGCCGCGCGGTTTGGCTTCCTCCACATGTTGCAGCGCCTCGCTGAGAAGGAGGCACATGGCGGCGACGCGTACATCCCAGAGGAGGTCTGCATCGACGAAGCGATGGGGAAAGCTGCCAAGCACGGCCACTTGCACGCGATCGAGTGGCTCCACAACTATCGACCGCATGAGAAAGTGTCGGTGTTTGTGCTGATCACAGCAGCCGAGTTTGGACACTTGGACGTCGTGCAGTGGCTCCATGCAAACCGCACCGAAGGCTGCACTGGCGCTGCGATGGATCGCGCTGCTGCAAACGGTCACCTGCACGTCGTGCAGTGGCTGCATGAGCACCGCCGCGAAGGCTGCACGCGTGAGGCCATGACGAGCGCTGCAGAAAACGGTCACTTGGACGTCGTGCAGTGGCTCCATGCAAACCGCACCGAAGGCTGCACGAGCCACGCAATGGACCGCGCGGCCTCGAACGGCCATTTGCACGTCGTGCAATGGTTGCATGCGAACCGCCCAGAGGGCTGCTCGAGACGCGCGCTCGACCTCGCAGCAAAGCATGGCAACCTCGATGTCGTGCAGTGGCTGCACGCGAATCGCGCCGAGGGCGGCACGCTCGCAGCGATGAACGGCGCTGCGTCGAATGGCCACTTGGACGTCGTGCAGTGGCTCCACGCACACCGCAGCGAAGGGTGCTCGAGCGTCGGGCTCCGCCACGCGGCTGGTAACGGCCACTTGCGCGTCCTCGAGTGGCTCTTTGAGCACTACGGCGACCTGTTTGCGCAGCCGCAGGTCAACATCATGGACGATGCCGCGTCGCGCGGCCAGCTCAGCGTCGTCGAGTGGCTCCATGCGCACAACTCCACGGGCTGCACGAGCGCGGCAATGAACGGCGCGGCTGCACGCGGGCATCTCCAGGTCGTGCAATGGCTGCATGCGCACCGCCACGAAGGCTGTACGACGAAAGCGATGGACTTGGCGGCGTGCAACGGTCACCTCGATGTCGTCAAGTGGCTCCACGAACACCGCGACGAGGGCTGCACGACGGACGCCATGGACCTCGCAGCCAAGGGTGGCTACCTCGACGTCCTACAGTTCCTGCACGCGCACCGCCACGAGGGCTGCACGCGCCGCGCGATGGACCACGCGGCCGAGAACGGCCACCTCGCAAGCGTCCGCTGGCTGCACGCGCATCGCACCGAAGGCTGCAGCACCGACGCGATGGACGCGGCCGCACGCAACGGCAACGTGTATCTCCTCGCGTTCCTGCACGCAAATCGCTCTGAAGGCTGCACCGTGAGCGCAATGACGCGCGCTGCGTACACGGGCCAGCTCGCGAGCGTCCAGTGGCTGCTGACGCACTGCGCCGCCCAGTTTGATCGCGCGTCCGTGCTCGATGACGCGCTCGAGGCTGCGCGACGCGGACGAGCAAACCACGTGCAGACGTGGCTGCGACGGCATATCGAGCGTCGCAACCAGGCTCCGCCAGTGTAGCGTGGCGTACGAGTGCGTGGATATAAGAGTCTATCGGTGTGTGTTGTGTGTCTGATAGTGTACTAGCGATAGCGCAATGGAAAACAGCAGCTAGAACTCAAAGACGACGCCTGGTTGGCCTGCTCGTCGCTGCTGCGTCGATGCGGTCGAAGGCTCGGCCGTTGTTGCGTTAGACGATGGCGCTTTCAGCGCCTCGAGGCCCGCGGGCTTGGCACCCATGACCGTCTCGGCCGCTGGTGCTGGTGTCGTAAGCTCGACAAAGTCGTGTGTGAGCGACTCGGTCGACTGCCGCTCGAGCAGCTTGGCTGACTGCTTGTGCGCGTGCAAGTGGACGCTGCTGTTGTCCATGCTGTTGCTGCTCGACTTGCGCTCGAGTATGTTGCTCGCTCTAGTCGCGAGCGCGTGCTTGCCACCGGCGCCTGGGAACTGGTGGTGCGTCTGCGTCTGCTGGTTGTCGGTCTCAAATGCTTGGACAGCCGCTGCGAGACGCTCGACCTCGTCGTCGTCGTCGTCGCCCTCCATGAGGCCGCTGAGCTCGAGCTCAAAGCGCACGATGTCACAGATCGCAAAGATGATCGCGACGTGGAGCCCTGGACCGCGCTTGAGCATCATGTCGGGGTCCCAGATCAGGAACGCGAGCGAGTAGATCCACGTGAACACCTTGGAGCGGCGCAGGTTCTGGTCAAAGCGCTCGGGCGAGGGGCCAAGGCGCTTGCTCACGCGATGGCCATAGACAATGAGCGCGCTCAGGATCGCGGGTGGCCACGACATGGTGTAGAGCGTCTGGAGTTCCTGCTCGTCGCGCCGCGATTCCTCGGGGCACTCGAAGAACGAGACGGCGAGCAACGCCGAGAGCACGAGCTCGAGAAACGACTCGATGAACTCGCGCGCCGACAGCTCCTTGAGCCCCAGCTGCGTGAACTTGACTGTTGCGAGCGCGACAGCAGCGACGTTCGCCATCGTGGTCGGCGCGGTGCCGTTGGGAGCAGCGGCAGTCGCAGCGGCGCTCGACATGGTGGAGACAGCGGTTGTGGTGGCAGACACGCAAGTAGGATGGATTGGTATTGGTGCTGTGACAGGATGAATGAAGTCGCATGGATCTGAACATTTGCTCGTACTTAATCGGGATCATATTTCGAGTCAGTCAATGTTTGGTCTTTTTGCGTAACAGCTGCTGGAGACGCAAGCTGCACTTCTGGACCACATCCACAACAACAGCAGCATTAGTTAGCAGTGGTGGTCGTGGTCGAGTGGATCTTCCTGACATACGACACACACATACACGGTCACACGCGCACATTCGCACTCGATCCAGCACTTGTACGCACCCAGACACATACACACATACACACAAACGATGGGCAACCGTCGGCGGCTCTCGCAGATGCTCAGCGTCGACGACGCGTACTGGGGCTTCGTGAACAAGCGCCGGTTCTGTCGCTGGGTTTACGCGTCCATGACGCTCTTCGCGATGTTTGCGGTCGTTGTAGCATTCTTCGACATTGGCGCAGGCACAGCGTACGCGCCGGACTTCCTCAAAGACAAGCCGAACCTCACGACGTCGCAGATGAACGAGAACGAGCGCCTGCTCCAGTGGCTGTACGTCTTCGTGCCGTCGCCCGTATTCCTCGGTTGGTTCGTCGTGTACTTTGGCAAGTTCTTCTCGATCGTCAAGATCAAGCGCCTGCGCAAGGCGCGCAACTACCGATACAACCTGCTCTGGGCATCCGTGGCGTCGGCGGCCATGTACGCGGCGTTCATCCGCCTCACGCTTCACATGGAGCTCAACTCTGGTCCGAAGCTGCGCGGCGCGATCATCATCGCGATCTGTGAGTTTGGGCTCATCACGATCGAGGTGTACGACGAACACATGACGCGCAAGCGGCGCCACGAGCTCAAGCGCTTGCTGCGCGCGTACGAGCAGCGCCGCGACGGACTCGAAGACGGTGCGCGTCTTGGCAACGCCCAGCAGCAGCAAGAGCAAGAGCAAGAGCAAGAGCAGCAACAGCAGGATCACAGTCGCTTGTTGCAGCAGCAGCAACGTCGGAGCAGCGACGACGACCAGAGTTTGAGTGAACAGGCGCGCGAGCGCGAGATAGATCGACAGATTCACCACCCAGTGCCGGGCGGTATGCTCTAAAGTAACATGCACTGCACCACTACTAACCAAACCGCTTGCTCCAATGCCGTGCATGCTGCATTCCATTGCATGCAGCTTTTGGTTGCGATCTCAATCGCATTGAGCCGATGAATCACTCAGCAGCAAGGATATGCATGTTCCTGCATCTGTCCATACTCGATTGATGGAAACAGCATGGCATAATGTCAGTTGTTTCGTCAGATCATAACCAGCAAATCAATACTAAAAATATGGTTTCTAATAATGCAACAAATTGAGTGTCATACAATGAAACTTGTCTGGATGATTTGTTGCATTCACTTTCAAGCTTAATAAAGTATCTTGATACTAAGAACCGACAAATGTAAATTTCGATCGTATATTTGTCATTACGATAACCATCAAACAAGCCTGATGAGATCCAAGCAAACCAGACCAATACAGAGTATCGTGTTACACAAATACCACTCCGTTACATATTCATTGCTTTGGTCATACTTTTTGGCCAGGCTAATTATCAATAAATGTTCGTTCATCAACACAAATGAAAGCCACGGTTTAGCCGAGATCACAACGATTTAATTGATGTGGCGATATCTATACTTATTGCAGAACTAAGCCAATTGCAGACGTTAAACTGTGTATTGTATGTGCCCTTGCGCAGCCAATGTTTTGCACGCGTAGCTCGCTCTTACTGCAGACGTTAAGCTTCGAATTATATGTGCCCTCGCGCTGTCAATGTTCTGCACGCGTAGATCGGTCTGTCTCCACGACATTCGATATCAGTACGTCCACTACCCAATATATGTTTTCGCAATCATAGACTACATTCCACGAAATGAATATGTATGCGTCGTGCTTGAGCACTTGCAACGCTATAAAAAGTACTAGGATCTTTCATATACAGTTGAGATAGTGCTTGACGAGCTGCACCAGCATTGTAGCATTAATCTGTACAACAGCAGTATCTTGCGGAAAGCTGACAACAACAATACCGCAGGGAGCGACGTCATTTGTATAGAACACGCAATTTGCACAACTATCATGTTTGTTAATATGGACGGTTAAATATAATTGGTATTTCCAATTATGTCATAAAATACATCATATTCGATATATTGCAGATCGTTAAGATGTCAGCAACCTACCATCCCATTCTCCGCGCGCACGTCCATCGTCACATGTTGGACGCTGAGATCGACGCTGCGTGCTTGAAAAGTCCCGCGTGTCGGCATTGAATCAATGAACTGACCGCTACGGAAATGTGGCTTGAGCTAGTATCGCATAGGCAGCTAGACAAGCAGAAGCACGTCTTCCACTTAGTCGGGCTTATGCTAGTTGTGTCTAGAAATTCGGGAAGTGATGCAATATGCACGATGAAGTCGCGTTCTGCTCCGCGTACGTTTCACCTTTCATCTAGTCCAACATTTTAGCTTGTCAACGCGTGATACCAAAAGGAAGCGTCACTCAAACAACACATCGAAGTCGACAAAAACTAAACTGATTTACGTTTAGCGTTGCGTAAGTTGAGATTAAAAGCAGCCAAAAAGACAAGCACAACAGCATACAAAGTACATGGGTCGTTTTTCTCACACAATATTGTTTGGACATCAATTCGTCATGAATAGATATGGATTATTGCACGCGATAAATGAGGGCATATTATGATGATGATTCCTTTGTCAGCAAGATATAAAATACCAAGTCTTACAAATATGTCTCATTTAAGTTCAAGGATGTGCAGAACAGGCTCTTTTCCTGTCCGATTCGCACATCCTGCACTTTAATTGGATGAGAGGTGTGACCGGTTCAGCACAAGTCAACCGTGTAAGGTGAAACATGTCCGGCAATTAAATTAATAGCGAAATTTGTACACATTTGACAGTGTAAGTAATGGGGGTGCTATATAAAAGCGATGAAAGTGGTGATTTTACACGTTTGCTCATAAACTCTTGCATAATATGATACATATATATTCGTTGCTGTCTAGTGTCACTGCAAGAAGAAGAAAGAAGCGATAACGTTGGCAGTGTTAACGCATAGCCAAAACATGATTAGCCTTTGCGTGAGGAAGAAACTCAGCGACGCTGTATATATCTAGTACAGAATAGGAACAATGGGAATATATATACTATACAGTGGTATATGGGCGCCGTAGCATGCATGTTACGTGGGCGTACGCACGCTTTAGCTCGAGATCGTTTCGTGACGTGATGACGGGCTGCATTATGGCTTGGTGATTAGGATGAGTTTTGATGCGAACGCGCCGAATGAAAAGAAGGGCGTCATGCGGTAGTCGGTAAACGCACAGTCGAAAATTTCGATTGAAAGTCGTACATTCTGTAATTTACATGTGTAGTACAAAATGAGTCTGTACATATCTGAGTACTTTGTCGCCTCAATTTCATACCCACAATAATTGGATTCTTCTTTTAGGTGGACCACATCGCGTGTTTGCAAGTTAGAAATCGAATGCACTCCCTCAGCCAACACAGATCGAACTGCAGTCGCAGTAAAGCAGTGGCGACATTGGGTCATCTTGGGTTCATTCATTCGCCCTCACGCCACGACACACACACACAAAGACAATCAAACGCACGCACGCGTCGCACGTCCGTGCATACATCACCTGTGTGTCGCCACGTGATGGGAAACTCGTCGAGCAGCAGCAGTCGAAAGAACTCACGCGCTTCGCAGGCGCACACCACACGACGCACGAGCACAGCGACACAGTCGGGACCGCGACCAATGGCTGGACGTGGCTCGACCGCCGCGACGCAGATGATCCCTGACCAGTTCACGTCGCTGAACCAAGTAACTGCAGGTAAGACGGCGCAGCTGTCCTGTGTTCTCCCGCCTCACTGCGACTGTCACGACTGACTGCTGAGCATGTTGACTCCTGCCTCTGCTCATTCTGCTCACAGCACTGCGCCAGCACGGACTCGAGAGCTGCAACTTGATCGTCGGCATCGATTGTACGTCTACGCATTCGCTTTGGGATGCTACAGACGCTCGTGTTTGCACTCACCTGTGCTCTATGTGTATGTGCGTAACGCGCTACAAATCTGCCTACCTGTCGCTGCAGTCACCAAGTCGAACGAGTGGAGTGGCAAGCACACGTTTGGCGGACGATGTCTACACAGCACGGACGAGGCGCACGTGCTGAACCCGTACGAAGACGTGATTGAGACGATCGGCAAGACGCTACGCGACTTTGGTGCGTGCTATCGACGGCTCTGTGTACCTTTCAGTGTGTGTGACGGTCGTCACGCTAGTGCTGACTGCGACGACTCCTGCGTCCATCTCTCTATCAGACGAAGACAATGTGATCCCGGTCTTTGGCTTTGGGGACGAAATGACGGGCGACCACTCGGTCTTCACGCTCTCGGACGACCTCCTGAGGAAGCCAGGCTTCCCGCTCGAGGCAATCCGCGCGCGGTACCGCGAGATCGTACCGAACGTCGTCATGGCTGGACCGACATCGTTTGCGCCGATCATCAACGAAGCCGTCGGCATCGTGAACCACACGGGCGAGTACCACATCCTCGTGATCATCGCCGACGGCCAAGTGACGCGCTCAGTCGACATCCCTGCGCACGCCGTGAGCAAGAACGAGAAGGACACGATCGACGCGATCACCTACGCGAGGTGCGTCCTTAGCGATGCTGCTGCTGCTGCGTCTGCTGCGACAGACTAACTGACAGACTGGCGCGACCTCACACGCGACTGCGTCGTGTCTGCTCTTCTCTGAATCACAGCAACTTCCCACTGAGCATCATCATGGTCGGTGTCGGCGACGGTCCGTGGGACTCGATGATCTACTTTGACAACTACCTCGTGCACCGCAAGTTTGACAACTTCCAGTTTGTCGACTTTCACGTACGTTGTAGGGATCGTGTGGCTGTGTATCTGTATGCATTCGTCAGCACTCACACTGCTCTTACTGCGACCGCATTACACACTGCAGAAGATCACATCGCAGCATGGAACGCAGCAGATGAAGGAGACGCAGTTTGCGCTTCAGGCGCTCATGGAGATCCCGCAGCAGTACCAGATCATCAAAGAGCTCAATTACCTCTCACGCGACAACTTTGCCAAGGGCGCGTACATGCTCGCACAGGACCTCCCAACGGTCGAAGTGTACCCATGTCCGCAGCCCGTGCAGCGCACGTTCGTGACCGAGTATGCCGTGTATCAGCCCGCGTACAGCGCCGGCATGGCGGGGCATACTGCGAGCTTCAATAGCAGCAACAACAACAACAACAGCAGCGTCAACATGAACACGAATGCCAACAGCCCCAACGAGTTCCCACCGTCATACGGCAACGTTGCTGCTGCAGCGTATCCAGTCGAGATGACGCCGTCGGCTCCAGCAGACGACCCGAGGACATCGGCAGCAGCAGCCGCGACGCGACCGACACTGCAGCACCGCGAGTCGCATGCCGAGCTCGAGCTGAACCGCTTGCAGGAAGAGCTGCTGTGTTGCATCTGCGAAGAGCGCCGCAAGGACACGGTCTTCCAATGCGGCCACGAGACGTGCAAGACGTGCGGCGACTTTCTCTCGCACTGTCCAAGCTGTCGCGCCGAGATCCAAGTGCGCATCAAGCGCTTTGGGTAGAGAGGGCTTGGCGCAAGCAGTCGAACCGAACTCGTTGCCCCTACGTTCTAGCTTTCCAGCAACCTATCGAGTCAGCAGAATCACTGCTTCGTGGACGCCGTGCCGTCGCCGACTGAGCGAAATTGTAAAGCAACCCCAACAGACACACGCGACCAGACCCATCAGCCAGCCATCCTCATCGACAGATACAGACGACACAAATGATCCACAGCGCCAGTCAGTCATACACAAGCAAGTAGGTCAAATGGCGCCTCGAATGTTCATGTTTATTTCAGTTTGTACGCTTCTTCACTTGTCCGGACTTGCGCCGCTCAGTATCGCCATCGTTGTCATCCAGTAGCAGCTGCTTCAGCTGCGTCTCATTGCCACTATCGTCGTCAATGGTCACGCAGTGCACGGCACGCTTAGTTGGTCGGCGAGCCGACGTGGCTCTCGCTCTCGCGCTTGGCGCCGTGGCGGATGCACACGCCGTTGCGCACGGCGCCTTTGCTGCAGCCGTCCATCTGGCAGCGCTTGCCGCCGCCGTGCGAGACACAGAGCGAACCACCGACCGCGCTCTTGGAGCAGCCGTCGATCTGGCACCGCTTGCCGCCGCCGTGCGCGATGCACGAGCCGCCGAGGAGCGCTGTCTTGGTGCAGTCTGGCGTCTTGCACTTGCGGCCGCCGCCGTGCGCCGAGCAGAAGCCGCCGACGAGCGCCGACTTGGTGCAGCCACTCTCGCTGCAGCGCTTGCCGCCGCCGTGCGAGATGCACAGGCCACCCTGCTTGGCGCTCTTGGAGCAGTCTGGGTGCGAGCAGCGCTTGCCGCCACCGTGCGAGATGCAAAAACCGCCGGTCTTGGCGCTCTTGGCGCAGCCGTCCATGCGGCAGAAGCGGCTCTGCTTGTGGTACTTGCAGAACGAGCCGCTCGGACCGCGGATCGTGCGGTAGCAGTCCTGCTTGGCACAGACGGTGTTGAGCATTGCGTTGACGTCAAAGCCGCTGCCGCTGCCGCTGCTGCTTGGCGGACTCGCGTTGTCGTCGAGCGGCTCTTTCATTTCTTCGTCCGAAAAGGTCGAGTCGGCGTCCTGCTCGTCGTCGTCGTCGTCATTGTCGGCAGCGCTGCCGTCCATCTCGTCGTCGGCGTCGTCAGTCGTGCTGTTGATGATGAAGCTAAGGCTCATAGCAGCGATTCCCGACGTCGCGCTAGCCGAGGAGGGGCTCTGCAGCTGCTGGGGCTTGCAGATGTCGGTGCCGGGCGAGAGCGGCTGGACGTTTGCGTCGCAGTTCTCGTCGTCGTCACTGCCGCTCGACGAGTCGTAGTAGTGCTGCTCCGACGCCATGGTCTTGAGATGGCGCGTGAGCAATAGCGTCTTCGCGTCGTCACCGAGGTGGATGCTCGAGATGCTACGCAGACGCAACGGGTCGGGCTTGGCCTGCGGGGAGCGGTAGTGTTGCGACGGCGAGAAGGAGCCGGTCGTCAGCTGGGGGAGTGGCGAGCTCGAGGACATCAAGCTTGATAGGGCTGGAGCTACTGGAAAGCAATGTCGAGTGCAGTGACAAAAGAGGCTCGAGCGACACGGTATGCGACCGAGAGACCTAGAGCTGCTTGTTGCTTGGGAGGTGCTGACCTGGATCGAGAGCTAGGAAGCGAGGGGATGGAAGGAAGGAGAAAGAGAGAGAGCTGGGGAGGCTGGTACAGGCGAAAGGTGCGCTGTGGGGTGGGGAGGTACGCCGCTGAGGGTCGTGGGGAGGGGAGCTGGAAGGCTGCGCTTAATGTATAGCTGCGGAGCAGACTATGATCTCGCTTTCCAACAAGGGAAAGCTGAGAGGAGGAGATCGGTCGGTCGTTGGTGGGCCGAACGAAATTCTCGAATGAGACGAATGTAGCGAGCGCTGCTGCTGCATGCGCTACGTGTGCTGCCAGCTGGAGCGAGCCGTCCACGAAGCGAGGGAAGCACGCGATTGAGTTGGCACGGAGAAGGGGCACGGGAAGCTCGCACAGCATCAGCACTAGAGGGCGGAACTATCCCTTGCCATGACTGGCTTCTTCTCGTCACGCGGCAAACGCAATAGAGAGCAGGCAACGCAAATAGTCCCACGGTCGCTGCTGCACGCACCCCTTCAAGGTGCGATGTGCAGTCGTCGCGGCTTTCTCGCACAAACTCTCTCAACACGAGTCGTGCGTGCGAAAGTCGCGCTGTCGTCGTCCAGCGTGCTGCCCAAAAATCCGCCACCACAACAACGAGTTGGGTATCGCAAAGACGCTTGTTACATTGCGAGCCAGACATGCGTGCGCGCACGACACGCCAAATCGCTCAAGCGTCTCCGCATACAGGCAAGTGAATACGCGCAAGTTCTTGACGAGCTGAAGTGCTGAACTGACAACACACCACTCCGTACTGTATGTCCAGCTGGTCCGCCCTTGTGCGCCTGTCCCGCTTCGTGCGCGGCTGCCCCATCTCCACGCCTCCGATTGCAAGCTCCGCATTTGTCAGCAACACTTGCAACTCCGCTACCATCAGCAACACTTGCCTGTTTCGGCACATGCGAGCGAGCTGCAGACAAAATGTTGCTTGCTCGACGCGCGCAATGTTCGCACCGTTGTCGCTCGACGCACGCAATTTTTGCACTGTTGCAACAAGTGCGAGCACTCGACGACGCTGTCGGTTGGTCACGCCAGCGCCAGCTTGTCGCGCACGTGCAGGCGAGCGAGCAAGCGACAACGCGATCGATTCTGGATGCTGCCAACCTCCTTATGCCACCTCCGTCTTCTTGTCGTGTCGCTGCTCTGCGCGTGGTCGGCCTCGGTCGCCAGACAGCGAGCGCCGCGCGAGGTCGTGCGCACATTGTATACAACTGCATGTTCGGCTTCAAGTCAGCTCTCCAACAAGCGAGCGAATGTACGAGATCACAGCGTCGGAGTCGTGATCGCGTCGAGATCGCCATCGATTTCACGCAATGTCGGTGCTTAGCCCGCTTTTTTTCTGCCTCGCAACGTGTGGGTGCTTGCCGATACTACCGGGTCGACTCGCGAGAAACAAGCGAGAGAGAAGCGGGCAACAACACTCACTCACTCCCCCATGACGTTCGAAAGAAAGCTTGTCTGTTCGCTACTCCGTTGCATTGCTTGCTCTGCTGGTCGTTGTGAATTTCAGTACTGTACATCTTCGACGCTTTCACATTCGCACTCACATCTTGGTGTCAGGTTTTCGTCGCATTACTCACGGTATTCGTTCACTTGCCGCATGCGAACGTGGCAAGGCGGAACGTGTCGCAATGCGTTCGCTGTGTTCAACATCCAAGCAAGCGCTGATGCTACCGCCGCTCTCGCATATGACTCGCCTCCATTGCAACCGCATCTGTTTGCCAGCACTGCCCAAGAAGTATTCGCTCGCAGGCTCTTTCTCTCACTTTGTGTCGTTGCCCGCGTCGAGTTTGTCAAGCGAGCACGCGAGCGCTACGTTACCCGAGCTGCCTTCGCTTGCGTCACTACTTGCGTCACACTTGCGAGCTTGCACAGGTAGCGAGTTGCAGTGCGTGTGCACAGAGACTGGCTGTGATGTCAGATAGCACGATCAAACGAGCGCCGACCGATTGTTGTTCGCGCCGAGAACGAGAACGAGAACGAGGAGCGCATGGAGTGTGGCGACGACGCGTGTCGAGTCAGAGAGTGGCGGACCATGCGTAGTTCGCGAAAAAAGGCGCACGCTACGTGGCGCGCCTTCTCGCGAGGCAACTGGACACTCGCACGCACGTGACTGTCGCGAGAACTCGCTCGAGCGAGCTTAACAGTGGTGATCACATCGTCAGCCCACCGTCTGACTGGATGCTTGGCGAGTGTCGTGCGTAAACCGAAATCGAGCGTGTTTGCTTGAGCAAGACAAAGCGAACGAGCGATGAGCTAATGCAACTGACGGCGCGGTGACAGACGCGCAGACGTTCGACTATCATTACACACGTGTCTTTCCTGTCCTCGCTCACTCCTCGTTCTTCCGCCCTCGCAAACGAAGTCGAGGTGGACTGAGTTGATGCAGTCCTGCAGACCGCAAAACGCACGAGCAACGCGATCCGAGAGCGACTCCGTGTCGCGCGCAAAATCTCAGCTATGTCTCACTCGAGCTGCTACTTGATCGATCCCGAGAGTTCGGAGCACATGTCTGGTTCAGCTCGAATCTTGACACTAAGGGTGGACTTGACCTGGCCAATCGCTCGCTCACATCCTCTTGCTCAACTTGCTTGCACTACAACAATCAATCGTTCAGACTAGGAGGATGCAGAATCAATCCGATCGATCCGTTCGTTGTGCTAGGTCTGGATCGGGTGCTCTGGAAGTGGCGAAACGGCAGCAATAAGACGCATGATGGCTTCGTCCTCGATACACACGTCAGTTCTGCCGTGTGTGTGTTGCATCGAACGTCGCTTGTTGTTTACTACAGCATATGAGTGAAGGCCGTCATCGCGCCAATCGCAGTATGCCAAAGTCTGATCCCACAATGACGGAGAGACTGCTTCACGACACATCATCTACGCGACGACTCGGCAAAACCAACCGCAAACTCGCGTGCAAGTGCAGTACTTCAGTTCACACATGCACGCTTACAGCCTAGTAGTCGAACTCGTCGATGAACGTGTCGCCATGTGCGCCGGCTTTGGCAAGCTCTTCTACGACCCAGTAGCTTCGATTCCTCACCGCGACTGCCAGCGCCGTCATTCCATCTTCGTTCTCTTCATCAATGACAGCGACCATGGCTGAGTAGCGTAGCAACTCGCGGATAGTTCGTGGGCACCATCTGTACTCGGCTGCTGCAATGTGCAGCAATGTCGAGCCGCCGCTCCTCGCGGGTGTGGTCGTCGTACAGCCCTTGCCCAGGAGGAATCGCACAACGTCGGCGTTCGCGTATTTGCACGCCATATACAGAGGCGTCTCTCCGTCTGCTGTTGCGGCGCATACGTCGGCGTTCGTGTCGAGGATCTGGCTCACGATTCTGACGGTGCCGTGTTTCGCGATAGCGATGAGCGGCGTACTGCCGCTTTGGGTCGCCACGTTGGGATCCGCGTGGTGCTTGAGCAGGAAGTGAGCTGCATCGAGGCGTTCCAGTTTGGTGAGCGCAAAGCTGTCAGTGCATGCAGCAAAGAGAGCCGTCTCACCGTCACGACCCGCCTTGTCGACATCTGCACCACCTTCAAGTAGAAGAACTCGTGTCAGCTTGTCGATGTTGTCGTGGCAACGCCTGAACGCGCTCGTCAGTGGCGTGTCGCCGTCGTCCGCTGCTCTGTCGACATCTGCGCCACAGTCCAGAAGGAGTTGCACAACCTCGAGTTGCCCGTATCGGCATGCCGCAATGAGTGGCATCGCTCCGTCGCTCGCGGTCCTGTCGACTTCCGCCGAGTCGGAGCAGCACACACGCAACCTCCGATTTGCTAGCAGCACATGCAGCAAACAGCGGGGTCGTGCCGTCGTCCGACGCTCTGTCAAAGTCCGCGCCGTGATCAAGAAGAAGCTGCACGATGCCAACATGGCCGCCTCTACTTGCCCACTTGAGTGGCGTCTCGCCGTTCATCGAGATCTTGTCTGCTATTGAACTGTTGTCGAGCAACACATGCACGATATCTAGATGTCCGTAAAACGCAGAGATGAGCAGCGGCGTGGTGCCGCCACCACTTGCTCTGTCGACTTCTGCGCTGCGGCTCAGAAGCATGCGCACGATGCCCAGGTGTCTGTTCTCGGAGGTTACGGCGAGCGGAGTGTCGCCGTCCTGCATCGGCATGTTCGCGCCGATCTCGCGATCGAGAAAGAGACACACGACGTCCTGGTGGCCGTGCTTGCACGCGAGGTATAGCGCCAGCCACCCTTTGCGGTCCGTCGTGTCGACTGCAACACCACGATCGAGTAGCAGGCGCACAACGTCGACATGCCCGCACGCCGAAGCAGTCATCAAAGGCGTCTCGCCGAAGTTTGTTGCATACTCGGGGTCTGCGCCGCGCGCCAGCATCGTGCGAACGACACTGAGGTGGCCGCCTCGACAGGCGTAGATCAGCGGTGCAGGGTCATAGCTGTACGACTCGTCGACTGTAGCGCCAGCGTCAATCAGCAGTTGAGCAACTGCGACACTGCCGTGCTCCAACGCGACTATCAGATGTGGGTAGCGACTGGGATAGAGCCCATCGACGAAATCATTGTCGGACAGTACGTCGTCGTCGACATGACGTCCGCATCGGTTCTCGCTTTCGCATTTGAGCACGGTACGCGCAGCCTCGACGTCGCCGTCCATACACGCTTGGTAGAGAGCTTGTGCCAGCTCGCAATAGTCGTAAAGCGACACCTGTATGTCTGTGGCGGGGGCGTCGCAATCACCGCCGTCGCCCTGATCGATGTGCGTGCTTGCACTGTCGCTCATTTGCCGTACGTGCTTGCTTTCGTTTTCATCGTCACCGTGTTGTGCTTTGTGCAGATCAAATCGAGTGTCAAAACAAAATACACTAATATGTTAAGCATAACACAGATAAAAGCAAATAATATACAAGACAGGAAATTTGTAACCAACACGTCATGACCGATCGTAACACAAGAGTGTGTTGAATCAATCATCTCTTTTTTGACAGTCAGTACTTGATCAATTCGACACGGAACGTGCGCCATCAATACAAATTGACACTTGCATTGCGCAAATTGCGACGACATCAATGCGGCGTGCGTCTCAAGCGAATGCGCGCGGCGGTCGTGGTGGTCGTGGTGGTCGTGGTGGAAGCGCTGCGCACGGCAACAACTGGCGACAGCTCCAGCATCCACACCCACATCACCAGCATCAGCACACTCCGTACCACCAGCAGTATGCGCCGCCAGCTCAACCCGTGCCTCTCCCGACTGGCGTGTATGCGCAGCCCCTGCCAGCATCATCACCTGTTGCAGTAGGAGCGCGCGCCGACATCCAGGCCGAAGTGGCTGCGTTCGTCGAATCACTGCGAACGAGTCGGTCGCACCCGTCTGCACCACCGAACGCACTGAGCGTCACGGCCGTCGCACATGCCATCTGCGTGCACTTTCGTACGTGCTGCGTGCTGTGAGCCTGTCAATTTGCTGCTGCTGTGGCAGTGGCAGTACATGACTAACGCTCTCTATCTGTACGTGTGTGACTATATGTCCATTTGCGCAGACGTTAGCGATCTGGATGAACTCCTCGGTGCGCACGCACTGCAGTTACCGGCGCTTCGGCAGCTGCAGGCGCTGAACCAGCGCGTGTGGACGTTCGTGACGTGCTTTGTGCAGACACGGCGCGTGAACACGCTGTTCGAGTGCTTCCAGGCGTTCCTCGCCCATGAAGGCGTGCGCGAGTTCCATGAGTTGCGCATCGGCAACTCGTTCGTGCACACCGACGCTGTCCAGACGCTCTACAAGGCACCGACCGCAATGCTCAACGTCACGACGCGCGACGTGCTGACCCACTTGCGGCAGTTTGAGTCGATCGTTGGACATGACGCGTTCCGACACTCGGCGCGCATCGACCGCACGCAGTTCCTCCAGTACCTCGCGCAGCAGTATCGCCAACCAAACGTCGAGTCGCTCGGCGTGCAGCTCGACCCCGCAGGCTTTGGCGTCTACATTAGTCTGATGCGGCGCGTCGCGAGCAACGAGACGAAGGAGCTCAAGGCGCTCGAGCACGAGTTCCAGCTCGGCATTGCCGAGAAGGTCTTTGAAGTCACGAAGGACAAGTTTAGCGCTGCGAACCGCAAGCGCGCGCTTGACGACCTGCTGCAGACACATCTGTCGAGTAGTGACATGACTGACAAGACAAGCGAGCGCGCTGGCAGGTCGCACCGCAGCACGATGGCGTCGCTGTCGCTCGAGATGCTCAAGCGCGTGACTGAGATCGACGTGTACTTAGACAACGTACTGCGGCGCAAAGCAGCAGCAGCTGAACAGCGCGGGAGTGCAAAGCAGATCTCGTCGCAGGAGATCGCTGAGACCGACGTGCGGATCCGGAACCAACTGACGCGGTTTGTGCTCGGCACGCAGCGCAGTCCGCACCACTCGCGCATCAAGGTCGTCACGTGGGTCCTCTGCGGCATCATGGCCAAGATCCACGCGCTGCTGCTGCACGACGACAAGCTGCCCGAGGACAAGAGCGCGAGTGATGTTGATGATGATGCTGATGAGGCTAATGACATGACTAGCGACGCCAAGCGACTGCGATTGCTTGACGCAGCCGATGCGAGCGACGACGACAGCGACGGCGACGAGTGCGACTGCTGCTGCGTCGGCAAAGACACGTGTAAGTGCGCGTGCACGTGCGAGTGCCACTCGCTCTCGAGCGACGACGACACGGCCCCGACAACGACAAAGACGACGCCGACGATACCGTCACGACCCGACACAGCGCGGCCTGCAGCTGTATCGGCGACAACATCATCCAAGACGCCGACTGCTGCCGACACTGAAGCGCTCAAGCGCGCGGCTGTGCAGTACCTCACAACCTACTGCACGAGCAACGAAGTTGAAACGCTCGAGCACTTGCTCATGGCGCTCGCTTCGCTTGAGATCCACTTGCAGCAGGAATGTGATGTGCGCGCACGCGACCAGTCGATACTCGAGCTCGTTGTGGACTTGTGGAACGACGTTGCGCACGCTGGCGACGCGTGGCGCGACACGTTCGCGCAGCTCGTTGCGCCGTCACGCGCGAGAAGCGAGGCCGTTGCATCGGCGCGTGTGCGCGCGGAGATCGCGCAGTTTGTGCGCCGGTGCGTCGCGCACGAGTCGCTGACGCACGCAACGGCACGCGCACAGTGCGAGTTTGGTGCCGACACACTCGAAGCGCTTGGCGTCGCGTCGCTTGGCGCGCTGCTCGACGACGACGCGAGTGATGATGACGATAGCAACAGCAGCCATATCGTGCGGTACTCGAACGTGCTGCTTAGTACAAACGAACTCCCATCCATCAACATTGCTAGCAATGACACGCTCGCACCTAGCGAGTCGGTGCGTGCAGCAAAAGCGGATGAAGCGATCGCAGCACTGCGAGCGAGCCCGTTCCTCGTCGACGTCGGTCGCCACACGCAGTGGCAGCTGCGCTTTGCGCCAACATGCGGCGCGCTTCGGGCGTTCATCTGCACAAACGAGGCGCTCCTGCGCGACCACGACGCGTCGTCAACGCCCGTGCGCTTTCTGTTTGCCTGGAACGGCGTCGTGATGCGCGTCGACGACGCAGCGACGCCATCCGCGCTTGAGCTGCTCGTTAGTGGCGTGACGCTTGCAGCGCTGCCAAATGCACACGACGTCGCAGTGCAGCTCGTCTCGATGCTCGTCAAGAGCGACGGACAGCGCAACTTCCCGCGGCAGCTCGTACAGGCGCACTTGCGCACGCTATTGACTGCACTCGAGGCTGCAGGCGAACTGCCGCGCTTCGTGCTCGACGTGCTGCTAACAGCGCCGCTCGAGTTTGCCGACTTGCTCTTCGCCGTGCTCGCAGACGCGACTGTGACTGACGCGACTGTGAGTGGTGCGTCCGTGCGGTTGCAGCTCGCACACCGCGTCTGGGATGTGTGTGCAAGCGACATCGAGCGGCGCGGGCTCGCACACATTGCAGGCGTCGCGAGCAGCAACAGCAACGCCGTGTGGACCGACCGAATGCGCGAGCGCAGTGCATCCGCTAGCAGTACTGACGTCACAAGTCACGCCGTCGTCGCACCGAGCGTCTCACTCGAGCGCGTAGACGCGCCGGCGTCTGTTGCACCCAAGCGCGAACAGATCGCCGACCGGTTCGCACGCGCGCAGCAGCAGCAGCACGTCGATGCGTTAGGACCATCTACCGATTCAGACGACACTAACACGACAGTCGTCGCAGTGCCGCTTGCATCATGTCGCGCGTGCATTGAGCAGATCCGGCGCGAGCAGTTTGGCATCGGCCTCGCTGTTACCGACGACGCGACGGCTGCCGTGCTTGCGATCCAGCGCCAGCGCCTCGAACGCGCACTCAAGCGCCTGAGCGACGAGCTCTATAGCGAGAACACGCACTTTGTGCTCGAGCTGCTCCAGAACGCCGACGACAACAGCTACGCGCCGCATGTGCGCGCGCGCGGTGCGTTCACTTTGACAGCCCACAACACGGTCGTGTTCCACAACAATGAGCGCGGCTTCTCGCGCGCCAACATCCACGCGATCTGCGACGTCGGTGCGTCGACCAAGGCGCTCGCAGACGCACGTGCGAGCATTGGGAAGAAAGGCATCGGCTTCAAGAGCGTCTTCAAGATCTCGGACGAGCCCGAGGTGCACTCGAACGGCTTTCACATCCGCTTCCACGCCGGTGGTGGTAGTAGCGATGACAGTGACAGCACCGATGGCTTGGGCTACATCCTACCACACTGGATCGACGACGAGGCGCAGTGGCAGCAACAGTTGGGCACGACGTTCGTGCTGCCACTCAACGCAGCGTCACAGCAGCGCGTCGACGTCATTTCGGCGTCGCTGCTCGCATTCGAACCGTCGATCCTGCTCTTTTTGCGACGCATCGAGGAGCTCTGCATCGCTGACGACGTCCACGGCCAGCAACTCCACTTCCTCAAGGACATTGCGCCTAGCGCCGACGGCCGCCACGAGCGCGTGCAGCTCTTCTCGCAGGTCACACGCGCTGGCACCGACGCCGATGACGTCGTCACGCAGCAGCAGTGGCTCGTCGTCAAGCAGACGCTGCAAGCGCCAGCTGCACTCTGTAGTGATGGCAATACACGCGAGACTGAGCTCGCACTCGCGCTGCCGCTCGAGGCTGATGGTGACGACAGCAGTACCGACCGACTGCCGCCGCTGCAGCAGGTCTTTGCGTACTTGCCGCTGCGGTCGTACGGCTTGCGGTTCATTGTACAGGGCGACTTTGAAGTCCCGAGCTCGCGCGAGGCGATCGTGCACGGCAGCGAGTGGAATCAGTGGCTCGTGTCGCAAGTGCCAGCGCTGCTGCAGCGCGCGATCGCGAGCTTTGTCGACGAGCTGCGCTGCTACAACAGCACCGACAACGACAACAATGGCAACGTGGTACTTGCGCGCCTCACACACTTGCTCGCGCTGCTGCCGTTCGAGCACGAGGTCCAAGCGCCGTTCCGTAGTGTCGTAAGCGACATGCTGCGCGCTGTGCGCGAGACGCCGCTGTTGCCCGTGCAGCCGCCGCTATGCAGCAGCGCTGCACGCATCGAACTCGTGCCTCCAACGTGTGTGCTCGATGCCTGGGACGCCGTGCCAGACGACGACGTGCTCGACGTTCTCTTGCGCGACGGCGGCCATGCGCTGCGCACTGCACTTCCCGGCAAGCAACTGCTGCACGTCGCGCTCGCCAAGCGTCTGACGCCACAGCAGAAGACGCAGCTCCGCATCGAGCGGCTCCGCGCGTCGCACGTGCTGCAGCTGCTCGCGCTCGCAAGCGCACAAAACGACGTGCAGTGGACCGTCGATGTCTTGCGATTGCTCGCGCACGTGTGGACACGCGACCGCCACGCGACACTGCTGTTGCAGGAGCTACGGTTGCTTCAGTGCTTCCCGCTGCAGCAGCAGCAGTGCGACAGAGACGACGTCACTGACAGTACATTGCGCTGGGTCTCGCTCGCAGACATCGGTGACGCGCTGTTCCTGCCGTCGCCAGCAGCGACCGACGACTTGCCGCGCGCCGGCCGCGACCGTTTCCACGGCGACCTGCACGTGCTCCACGACACGTTCGCGCATGCACTCGACACGCAGCCGGACGTCCACGCGTTTCTGCGCACGCACGTGCACGTCAAAACGATCGAGGACCACGACCTGATCGCGCACCACGTGCTTCCGCGACTTGCAAGCGCGTCCGCAACAGCACCCGACAACATGGTCACGCAGTACGTCGCGTTCCTCGCAGCGCACGTGCACCGCTGCGGCGCGAGCTGCGTCGTGCGCGCTGAGATTCGCGCCAATATGCGCGTGTGTACGACTGCAGGGCGGCTCGCAGCGCCAGCAGACGACGTCTTTGTGCTGCTGCCGTCAGCGGCTGCAGAGCTGCCAGTGTTGATGCCGTGGCTGTTAGCGCGCGTGCACAAAGTACACGATAGCACCAGCAGCGACGCTTCGGCAGCGATCGACGTCGTGGCGCTTGACGTCCTCGACGCTGACGACGCGCTTTGGCGCGCGCTGTTTGTCGAGACGGTCGGGATGCCGATGCTACTGGACGTCGCGGACGCGCGCACGGTCGCTGCGCTTAAGCAGACGCTCACGTGGCTCGCAGTCGAGCCCAACCGCGCGCTCAAGCAGACGCTCTCGATCGAGCTCGCGACGTTCCTCGACACGCACTGGCCGGTGTCGACGGATGGCGCGTGCAGCGCCGATGCGGCTGTTGTCGCGCTGCTACGCAAGAGCAAGTGGCTCGCGGGATCGGACAGCCGGCTCCATCGCGCGCACAAGCTCTGGACGCCGACGCCAGCCAACCGTGCGCTGTTTTCGGACGCGATGGTGCCGTACTCGCGCGTCGCGTGGCGCACCGAGGCGCTCGCGTCCGACGTCCTGCGGCTCAAGTGCACACCGACGCTCGACGACGCGCTCGACGTACTCGCGCGGCTCGCTGACAACGAGTCGGCGACTCTTCCGACGCTCGACGCTGTCGCCCGCATCTACCAGTTCCTCGCCGACGAAGCGCAGCGCTCAGCCGAGAGCGCCAAAGCGATCACACAGGCGTTCGCTGAGCGCGCGCTGCTCTTCACGTCTGCGCGCGGCTTCGTCGCGGTCGACGACGCCGTGTGGGCCGCGACGGCGTACAGCAGCCATCTCGCGGCGCTCGAGCAGTCGTATTCGGCAGCGCTGCGCCATTTCTTCACGGCTGTCTGCGGCGTCGCGCGCAAGCCGTCAATCGCAGCGCTGTGCGCGCACGTAACGCAGCTCGGCGCGTTTGCAGTTGCTTCGGACGCGAAGCGGCAGTGGAAGCGCGAGCTCCTACCGATTTGCCGGTTCTTTGCCAAGCAGGTTCGCAAGGCCGCGCTCGCCAAGTCCGAGTTCCGCGCGATCCGCCGCGCGCTCAAGACGACACCGTGGCTGCCGACAGTAGCAGGCAGCGCACTGCGCTGGTGCGCGACAGCAGATGCGCCGCTCGTCGCGCGCACGGACGACGAACGTGAAGTGCTCAAGCTCGTACTCGCGCTGCGCAAAGACAACAGCGCCGACGTCCTCGATACCGCACAGCTCTTGCTCGTGAAGCTCGACGCCGAGCTGCTTGACGAACTCGAGCCGCTGCTCACGCTCGTCAAGATCCGGTCGCTCGCGACGCACGTCGTGATGAATCCGAGCGTCTGGTGCGATATCGTAAGCCACGCAGTCGCTGCACTCGTAGTCGACGATGCAGGAACGCGCAAGCGCGTGCACAAGCTGCTCAAGCGGCTTGTTGTCGCGTGGGCAAACGCGTTCGCCAAGGACGCGTCTGTGTGGACCAAAACGGACGCTGCGTTCCAATTGACGCTACAGCGCAGCGCTGTGCTGCCCACACTGGGCGGCGCGCGCTTTGAGCTGCCGACCGCCGTGTTTGTGAACGACCAGACCGAGCTGTCGAGCGAGCAGCTCGCTGGCAACGGCAGTGACAACGCGGCACTGCCAGTCCTCTCGCTCTTCCCGTCGAGCTACTTCTTCAACGCGCCATCGGACGCTGAGCGTGCCGACGACGCTGCGCGCGTGCGGACGTTCCTGCTCGCGTTCGGTGGTGCCAAGTCGCTCAAGGCGGAGCTCGCGTTCGACGTCGTCGTGCGTAGCGCGACGCAACAGCCAATGCGCGAGCATGCGGCGCTGCGTCACAAACTCCAGCAGAGCCTCGGTGTCGCGCAGCGCGTGCT
This sequence comes from Globisporangium echinulatum, assembly GCA_023336405.1. Classification (NCBI taxonomy): domain Eukaryota; phylum Oomycota; class Peronosporomycetes; order Pythiales; family Pythiaceae; genus Globisporangium; species Globisporangium echinulatum. The sequence goes on along the minus strand of JAADWX010000071.1, from coordinate 18,965 downwards.
GTTCCATCACCACCGCGCGCTCTACGATGCGCTGCCACATGCCGAGCTGATAGCGCTAACCCGCGACGTGCGGTGCGTCGTCGTGCCGGGCGTCGGGTCGCTCGAGGTTGTCTACCGTGTTGGCGCGACCTTTAGCGTGCGCCACACACCATCGACGAGCTTCCTCGACGCGACGCAGCGCGTGCTGTACGTCGTGCAGCGAGAGGACGACAACGACGACGTTGCAACCGCGCGCTTCCACGACGTGCTGCTCGAAGTGAGTCACAAGTGCTTTGGCGCGCGCGTCGCGGCAAGCGTCGCGAACGTGCTCTACCTCGCGTCGCTCCAGCCGAGCGCTGAAGCAACCGACAAATGGCTCGCCGACACGCAGCAGCTCGCAGCCGTCGACCCCGAGCTTGTAGGTGCACTGTGGGCGCCGCCGCTGGCCGCGGACGATCTGCTTGTGACGCGCACGAAGCGGTCGTTCTCGAGCCTCGAAGACGGCGAAGTTGAGGACGACGACAGTGCAGTTGACGATTCGACAAAGCGGCTGCGGCGAGATGACGGCAGTAGCGCGTCACAGGCTGCACTGCAGTTGAGGTCAGACAGCTTGTCCGGCGCCGTGTTCCCGCCACTGCCGCCAACCGACTGCTCGGCTCTGCAGCATCGATCTGCTGGGATGGTCGCACCGCCGCCATTGCTGCCGCCAGGCGCAGCTGGTAGCTTCAACGCGAACGCCAACGTCCTGCCGCATCAGCATCACTTGCAGGCTGGTAGTGGCGCGTTCCAACCGCACTTGCCGCCACTGCCGCCGCCACCGAGCGGCGGTGCCGACCAGATCGTGAGCGTCGGCAACTCGATGAGCAAGGCCGAGCGCGTGGGCATCGGCCGCTGGGGTGAAGAGTACGTCTACAAGCAGCTCGTCGCGAGTTACGAGGGTGACGCGGCCATTGACGTCGAGTGGGTGAATGAGCACGAAGAGTCGGGCAAGCCGTACGACATCACAGTGTCGTCGCGCGGCAACGTCGTCGAGTACGTCGAAGTCAAGGCGACGCGCACGATGGAGAAAGCGGTGTTTGAGATCAGCATGAACGAGCTTGATCAGGCGGCCGTGCACGGCTCGAACTACTGCATCTACCGCGTGTTCAACGCCGGCAACGAGGCGCTCTGTCGCGTCGTGCGCATGAAGAATCCAGTCGCACTCGTACGGCAGAAGAAGATGCAGCTTGCGCTTGTGATGCAGTAGTAGCGACGAGCCATTATTTGTGATGGCGAGCTCGTTTGCTGTAATCCAGCAAACGGGTCATAGACAAATGTATATTTACTGATATAGACATTACGGTTGCAATATATGCATTAGAGCTGCACATTTGCTCCAAATCACGCATCTGCACTGAATCCGATCTGCTGTGAGAAAAAGCGGCCAAAAGGGACTAAACGCGACTACGATCAGCTGCATTCATTCCCCTTGTTGTCCGCAACGATGGCGTCGTCCATTCCCATGACCACTACCACTGCCGATGCTACAAGCAACAACAGCAGCTACGAATGGGGTCCGCTGACTGCGCTCCAGGCTCTGTTCATTGCCGAGGAGAAGTTTGAAGACGGCGACAAGGACCGCAAGCAGACCGACCTCGCCCTCGCGCGCCAGCTCACGAGCGAAGACTTGCAAGGCGCGATCAAGGCTGCGTCCGTGGAGCAGCTCGACCTCGCACTAGCGCACGATGCACTCGCGGTCGAACGCAAGCCGTGCAGCCTCCTGCTGATGCTGTACGTTGTCTATGCTGTAGTATGTGCAATACACTGGTCGGCTCGCTCATCCTTTTGCTGTCGTGATGGGTTGATTGATGCGCGAGCAGCTCCGCCAAGGCGTTCAAGATGGAGCAATGGCGCATGCGCCGCGCTGCACCCGAGCTGCGCGCAGCGTTCGCGGCAGCATCAGCGCGCTTCGTGGGACAGATCTCGCAGTTCTTGCTGCAGGTGCCCGTGTCGCTCGCCGCAAAGGAGATCAGCCGAGGTGCGATGAGCTGCTGATGTAGTGATGATAGGCGATGGCGATGGCGTATACGCCTTGTGACTCACTGCGCACTGCTTGCGTACATTGACAATGCCTGAAGTGAGCGCGCTGTGCACGCAGTACGCGACTGCAGCAGCCGAGCTGAACCAGAGCATCAAAGCGATCTACCCGCTCAAGGCGTTCCTGCGCCGCCTGCACCAGCACGGCCACGCAGCGCTCACGCCGCTGCACGCGCAGTTCTTTTACCTCTGTCTCCACGCCAAGTGCTACTCGGCCGCAATGGAGATCCTGAACCAGTGCGTCTGGCATCTCGAGTCATAACCATGTACAATGGCCTCTAGTGAACTGACTCTGGCGACTGTGTGGCTGTGTGACTATGCGACTTGACAGGCCGCTGTTTGAGATCCACGCACAGACGAATCTCGTGAGCGCCGTTGACTTTGTGAGCTACGCGTACTACGGCGGTATGCTCTACATCGGAGAGAAGCGCTTTCAAGACGCGATCGACCTGTTCACGCTCGCAGTTACGGCACCGGCCGTGTCGCTCAGCGCGATCGTGATCGAAGCGTACAAGAAGCTTGTGCTCGCGTCGCTGATCGTGACCGGCGAGCCACCGGTGCTGCCCAAGTACACGCCGTTTGTCGTCACGCGCCACATCGACGCGCACTGCAGCGCGTACGTCGAGCTCAGCAAAGCGTTCAAAGGCACGACGAACGACGTGTCGATAGCCATTGACGTTGCGCAGAAGCACGCCCCGACATTCCTCAAGGACCGGACGTTTGGGCTCGTGAAGCAGACGCTCGCGGCCTTGCGGCAGAAGAAGCTGCTGCAGCTCACGCGCACGTACGTGACGATCGCGCTCACGGAGCTCACTACCGCTGCTGGCTGGAGCGACGACGAAGCTGTCATGGCCGAGAAGACGCTGCTCGAGCTCGTCGCAAAGGGTCAATTGCGTGCAGTCGTCGACAAGCACCGCGCGATGGTCAAGTTTGTGCTCGACGGCGACGACGACGACGACGCTGACACCGAGAGCGTTGCAGCTGCGGGCGACACGATGCGGCAGCTGCAGCGCGAGATGCAAAAATTGTTGATTGTGTCGTCGCAGCTGCGCGCCATGGACGCCGAGATCGTCACGAGCACCAAGTTCCAGACTCGCCTGCAGAAAGACAAGGACCGTCGTCGCGGCGGGAACTTGCAGAGCGACGACAGCGCGCGCATGCCGCTCGGTGCTGGTGGCATGGACATCTTTGACTAGGGGCGTGCTTGCGAAATGGTCTGCGGTCTGCTAGCCAGACTGTGCAGCGCCTATCACTTTTCACGTTTCGCAATGGATCCGCACACATACTCGTAGCTCCAGTGTCGACACTTGTTGTAGCCATATGCAATGTTGACACAGATATTATTGCGTCATTGTGATTCGTTGATGACATGCCAAAGTCCTCGTATACAGAATAGTCTGTACGAAAGGATCTCGCGATCTGTGGTCGCAAACCTCACGAGCCGATGTTGAAAAGCTCACTTGCCCCCCCACTCGATCAATCGATCCATTTTGAGACTCGCACGTTGAGTTGACAGACAAGTGAGTGAGAGAGAGACAATGGCTGACCACGTCGTTGGCTGCATCACGCAGCTGCAGCAGGCGTTCGCTGCCGCGCCGCTCACGATCAAGGTGCTCACGAGCGTCGGCGCGTTCCTCGCGATGCGCCTCGCGCTGCAGTTCCTCGCTGGGTTCTACGCGTTCTTCCTGCGTCCGAGCAAGTCGCTCAAGACGTTTGGCAAGTGGGCGATCGTGACCGGCGCGACGGACGGTATCGGTAAGGGCCTCGCGCTCGAGCTCGCGCGCAAGGGCTCGAACGTCGTGCTCATGAGCCGCACGCAGAAGAAGCTCGAGGAGGTGCGCGACGCGATTCTCGCCAAGTACCCCAAGGTGCAGGTCGAGATCCTCGCAGCCGACTTCACGCAGATCGACGATCCGAGCGTGCGCGACTCGATCAAGAAGGTCATTGCCAAGGTCGAGGACGTCGGTGTGCTGTTCAACAACGTCGGCGTCTCGTACGACTTCCCAGAGGTGCGTCTACAGTCTGATAGTGGATCGTATATGTGTGTGTATGTCCGTATGGACAAGGACTATATGTATGTACGTGCTCACACTTGTCGACGTGGCTGTCAACCTGCCTGTCAACCTGCCTGTCAACCTGCCTGTGCACTGCTATAGTACTTTGACAAACTCTCGGACGAGCGCGTGGACCACTTGATCAAGCTGAACGTGACGTCGACGACCGTCATGACGAAGCTCGTGCTGCCCGGCATGGCGCAGCGCAAGCGCGGCGTCGTCGTGAACCTGAGCTCGGGCTCGGGCCGCCTCGTCGTGCCGCTCCTGAGCGAGTACTCGGCGACGAAACAGTACGTCGAGCAGTTCACGCGGTGCCTCGCGGACGAGTACAAGAGCAAGAACGTGCAGATCCAGTGCCACGTACCGATGTTCGTGTCGACAAAGCTCGCAAAGATCCGCCACGCGAGCTTCCTCGTGCCGTCGCCAGCGACGTACGCGCGCGCGGCAGTCGCGAACCTCGGCTACGAGACGCTCGTGTCGCCGTACTGGCCGCACGCGCTGCAGATCTGGGCGTACGCGGCTGCGCCAGTCTGGATCATGAGCAAGGTGCGTCTGCCTGCTCAGTACAACTAGCTTCTGTTGGTTGGCTCGTGTTCGAGTCGCTCACGATGTCGTGGTTGTTACTGCGTGTGCTTGGTTGCCTCATAGATGGCGACGATCACGCACCTGTCGCTGCGCAAGCGCGCGCTCAAGAAGCTCGAGCAGAAGAAGAACGAGTAGGTTGGCGCCAGCGTCGTTACATCGCTACTGTGAGCGTGAGGTTAGCGTGTGTGAGAGCATGGGCTGGCGTGTTGGCTCAGCAAGTGCAGCCAGGCAGGCAAACGTGTGTGTGCACGTCTGCCGATACAGTCAGGAAGCCCCAGCGTTGTTGTGCGCTCGCGTCGCGGTGCGCATGACGCAAGTCGTAAGGCGTGGAGAGCTGCGTGCGTTGCGAACAAGCGCTTATCGCGATGGTCAGAATGTGGTGATTGGACAAGACACTTGTGTTGAGCACGTTGTGTCAGGTTTTCTCTGTCTGGACTGGGATCTGGGAACGCTTAGTCAGGGCCACAACGAGCGACTTTGCGTCAAGCGCTGCAGCCAATACAGCTCACACGACGATGTCGTCTGCCTGGGTGTTCACGAGAGAGGCGGCAATGTGGTGCTCACCGGGATGTGCGTCGCTCGAGAGCGCGTCCAAATGTTCCAATGTCGGCGTATTGGCACAATGCTCGTTCCACCATTCGTCTCGCGTCATCGTTCGTCTCGCGAGAGGAACACTTTGCTCTTGACTCACCGCATTCGTGCGAGACGCACGCCATCGACGGTCGCGCGGCACGCAAGTTGCTGGGCACGCGCGTGAGTTGCCCACCAGCCAAAGATCGAAACACTGCGGTGTTTGCAATCAACGGCGCTTTCGGCGAATGAGCCGCAGTAACGTTTTATGCTCGCTGACGTACCCAAGTCCTAGCGCAGTGTGGTCACACCATTTTGTCTTGTTTTCAGTATGACTTGCGTGCTGCAATCACAGGTTGTGCGATATTTGAATATTACGAATCTATACGAATGTCAGTTTTGCATAGAGCTGCAACTGATCCGAAAAGGAGTCGAATACGAGTCAGAGCAGCCGAAAGCCAGCTTGCGCCAAGCAGCAGCTGCAGTGCACTGCTGCTTTAGAGAGCGAAAACCCGCTCTGTCAGTAGCATGCCTTCATGCTAGTCAAGACGCGAACCTGCTGTTGCTCGATCTGTTGCATTTGTTCGGTTTGCCGCATTTGCTCAACAATGACAATCTGATAGCGATCGGCAATCTGATAGCGAACAAGTGCAGCATGCCACACTGTGTGTGCGATACCACCGATACAAATCTGCCTCACCACTTCGCGGTTCGCATGCGCCATCTCCTTTGAGTGCTGCCATACTCAAATGAAGTGGATCGCGGCGCATTTCTCTACCGAGTGCAAACACTTGGACTTTAACGAGTGCAACAAGATCCGAGGCGCCTGACACGATACACTTTTGAGCAGCAATGTTCTCACCTCGTTGGTTGCACATGCAAAGTGGACAAAGGCAACTGCGCGCGGGTAGGATTCACACTAGAAAACAACACCGCCACATGGCGTTCTCATGCCTCGACAGTTGGCACACACAGACAAGGGGCAAAATTTGGCGCGAACACTGGTCGCTGCGAAATCCAACCGAGGCAACTGCGTTCCATGTCACTACTGTCGATATCCTGCAGTGCTTGCAGCAAGTAGCAGCCTCGAGAGGCTACAGTAGCAACATGAGTGTCGCCATTGCTGTTCTTGTTTGTTTAGGTAGACTCAAGAAGCGATTGGGGGATCCAAAAGTGGCGACATTTTCATAGCATGACGCACAAATCTCATATTGAAATCCAGTGCCGATTCTCGCTTTTCACCTGCTACAATCTATTTGTAGCGACGAACGCGTTTTCGCAGGCTCGCATGCGTCAGGCCAAACGCGAGCCCGTCCATCTTCTTTCCGCGATTGATCACAATTCATTTCCTCGCGTAGACGCAACAGCACCAGCAACAGCAACAGCACTTGCGCACACACTCGAAAGCACAGGAGACCCCACGACACACACAGAGACTCCATCATGGGCATTGAAGGAGCGACGACAGCGTCGGCGCAGACCGCCGCGATGTTCCGCGCTGCACACGGTCCGACCGAGCTGCTCCGCAAGAGCGTCGTCGCTGTGAGCGACGACTGCTACGACAGCAGCAGCGAGAGCATAATTGACGACGACGACCGCGCGCTCGCAGCCGACCTGCGGCGGCGCACGTCGATCCCACCGACATTCGCATACGGCGCCGACATGGAGCTCGGCGCGCAGGCCGCGAACACCAAAGCCGCTGACGAGCGCCGTTGGCGCAGCTTTGACTGCGCAGACTCGGACCTCGCAGCTGTTGCGGGGCGGTCGCAGAGCATGGACCTGCTCGAGAGCCGCATTCAGCTCGAGAACGAGCAGGTGTCCAAGTGCCGCGCCAAGCTCGGGCGTGACCGGCGACTGAGCTGGGTGCGCGCTGTCAAAGGCGTGTTCCGGTCGTCGAGCAAGAAGGAGCAGGTGCAGCTGCTGCAGATGCATCTCGTCGCCGAAGTCGCCAAGGGCCACCGGTCGCTCACGATCTTGAACGACACAAAGATGATGCTGCAGGAGCGCGGCGACAGCGACAACGCCGAGCTCTCGCGCTCGAGCGCGGTCTCACTCAACGACGACCCGAGCACGCAGAAGCTGCTCGACAACATTGAGCACGCCGACCAGATGCTGGCCGAGGACGTGCGGCATCACATGCTCTCACTCCAGTCGCAATGGCTCCAGGAGCTCATGCGGCTATACGCCGACAAACAGGCGCACGTCGCCAAGCCGCTCGGCGTCGCGCCGTCGACGGTCATGCAGCAGTTTCTCAGCGAGTTTGTGCGACCGGACGGCACGCAGCGTGTGCCGTGCGCGTTTGACGCGCCGACCGTTGCGCTCGTGCGCTTTGAGAAGATCGTGAACAAGTGCAAGCTGCTCAAGCCGACGCTCAAGCGCGCACTCGACGCGGTCTGCCACGACACGATGGCGTCGTTCACGCGCGGCGGCGACGCAGCAGCGAGCGTGTTTGCCGGCCGCGACGCGCGCGACGTCATGCAGGCGCTTGTGCGCGAGATCGTCGACGCGATCGCCGACGAAGCCTGGGTCGCTGAGCCGCTCCGTCCGATCCTCCGTGCGTTTGTCGAGCAGATGGTGTTCAGTCGCCTCGCGTGCGCGTGCTACTTGACGGAAGCGACCGACCTGAACGAACTCAACGAGACGTGGCGCGACCAAGCCGCGAAAGCCCAAGCGCTTGGGTTAGTAGACGTTGGGCTGCCAGCGTGCGTCGCGTTGCCGACCGACACGTCAGCGCCGCTGTTTACCAAGTCGGTCGCGGCGTTCACGAGCATGCCGCACGTCGTGCCGTCGTGCGTGCTCGCGACGTTTCTCAACGCCGTGCGCGTCGTGTACCGCGAAGCGAGCGAGCAACTCGGCGTTGCTGCGAGCTGCATGTCGGCCGACGTGTTGCTGCCATTGCTCGTGTATGTACTGAGTCGGAGCGACTTGCCGCACCTGCACGCGCAGGTGTACATCATGAAAGAGTTTGCGATCGACGCGTCGCAAGATGGCTCGGAAGCCGCGTACTACCTCGCGTGTCTCCAGGCCGCGATGGGGTACATCATGACGCGCGACACGCCATCGTGCGCGTAGATGTGCATGTGTATGGATGTTTTTTATGTGAATGAGTGAGAGTGAGTGAGACCTGTAGACTAAAGTAGAAGAGCTGTACACTAGCGAGTACGATAGTCGCTAATTTATCAACGAGACATTGTCCGTCCAACTGTATGCGTCGAAGTGGCTGTTGCTAGCACTGCTGATCGGTCCATAGCTGCTGGGCGATCGATCCATCCAACACATCGACGCGAGGAGGTTGGCTGCCCGCGTTCACTCTTTCTGCAGCGACTCGATCCACTCGCGCACGTTGCGCACTGCGCTCTCGAGGTCTGCGAGCCAGAGAGAAGCGAGCGAGAGCGATCGTACTGCACTTGAGTGGCGACATACGATCACAGCAGAGCAAGTGGAGCAGATTGGGACGTACTGATCGCACCGCAGCGCTGGAGCCACGGTGACTCGAGCAGCACGTCGGCCGACGCACGATCGAGTGGCTGTTTCTGGAGACACGACTGGAGAAACTCGCAGAACTCGGACGAAAAGTAGGCGCTCGAGAGCATCGGTGGCGGCGACTCGAGCACGCTCTGGATCATCTGTGATGACCCAGTCAAGTAAACGTGAGCCATCAGTACCTGCGTGACGGCTGCGACGTTAGTCTTACACAAGGCCACGACGACGCACCTCGATGCACGTGCGGTGCTTTGGGTACGGATACACGCCCGTGGCTGCCTCCATGAGCACGAGGCCGAGGCTCCAGATGTCCGAACTGTAGCTGTACGGCGCGCGCTGGATGCGCTCAGGCGACATGTACCGGAACGTGCCCACGAATGTACCACACATGGCTGCAGCGTGGCAGTCACACATATACATAGACACATATGCAGCACCAGATTGGTCAGCATGGGACACGGTCCCGCGGATTGTGCGCGCGTTCCATAGTGCAATCAACGACACAGACGGTGCTGCTCGTACCGATCGAGTTGCAGAGCTCGGTGGCGATACCAAAGTCCGAGAGCTTGACCTCGCCGCGCGAGTTGAGCAGGATGTTCGGTGGTTTGATGTCGCGGTGTACGCGCTTGTTCGTCTTGAGGTACGAGAGCGCATAGAGAATCTGGTACGCGACGCTCCCGAGCACGCGCTCGGGGATCGTCCCGAGCTGGTGGATCACGTTCTCGAGCGACCCGCCGTCCATGAACTCGAGCGCGAGCACGACTGCATTGTCGCGCAGGAACGCGCCGAAGAACGTTACGAGACACGGACACTTGCGAGGTGTGTGATAAGTGACGAGGAGATGCCGCCAGAGGCACATTGTCCGTGAGACCAACGAACAATAGCATACTACAGTAGTGCGAGCGCTAAAGATGAATCAGAATCAAGCGACGCACGCACGTTCGAGTCAAAGAGCGCGTTGATCTCGCGGATGATCTGCTCGCGCTTGCCCTTGTCGTACATGTTGATCATCTTGAGTGCGAGCGGCGTGTTTGTCGGCTGATGGCGCGAGATCATGACGCAGCCACTGCAGCCGCGGCCGATGACGTCGCCGCCCCACTCGAGCTCTTCAGGCACGACGCTGAACGCGCGACCTGTGCCTTTCATCACGACACCCGTTGGCGTGATCGCATACTTACCCTTGACGTACGCGCCGGCGCCTGCGATGAACGAGTTGTTCATGTTCATCGTGACAACAAACGCTGTCGCAAGGAGCACGCGTCTAGAGCGTGCTGATGCGCAAGTGAGTCGTTGCGGATGCAGTCGTCGTCGACGCAACAGTGCGCGAGATAGAGGGTGAGGAGTGCTGCTGCTGCTGCTGCCTCAATCACAGATGAGCTGCTCGTGCACAGGCAAACGGCAACGGCAGCTCACGACGTTTCGTGTCCAAACGGACATTTTGGTGTCGTGTCCACCACATTTCTATCTATTGTCATGACAATACCTGTCGTATTGCCTTTTCAGCAACCCAAAATGCACCAACACAATATACTCCTCGATGTCAATCATCACAGCCGACCTCGCTGCATGCACTACCACGACGACATTGCTGGCACACGCGCTGCGCAAGTTCTTTGCGAGCGACGCGCTACTAGCGCACGCTGAGAGCCCCGAGAGCTTCTGCGCAGCGATGCTGCAAACGAGCATCTCCAGCGATGCGGCAGCAAGTGGCAGTGGCGATGTCGGAGCCAGCGACGACGACGACGACAAGCACCTCGCGCTCCTCTCAGTCGACACAGTGCTCACAACAGTTGCGCCAGCAGCGTATGTCGATCAGCTCGCTACAGTACTGAGTGCGTGGCACACTATGCGAAAGTGCCCGTTGGTGCATCTGCCAGCAGCGGTTGACGGCGTCACGGAGGCTGCCACTTGTCGCGAGATGCTGCAGCACACATCGATAGATGTCGTAGACGCATTCGTTGCCAGCGTCGCTGCAGCCGAGGTGCGACGCATACTACTTCACTCTCTTCCATGCGAACGACGGCAACAGTACTCTCTCACTGACGTTGCTGTGGCAACAGGACATGAACTCACGCGTCGAGTGCTGTGCAGCGTTCCTCACACACCTCGGTGGCGCGCGCGGCGTGCTCACACTGCTTGGGTTCCGCGAGACGGTTGGGAGTCGCACCGTCGCACCGCTGACGCGCGCGCAGTGCATCGACGCGTTCACGCGCCGTCGCGGCAAAGCGACACTCACCGTCGGAGCGCGCGCGTTCACAAAACACTGCGGCCGCAGCGCCGACGGTTGGTGGGGCGCGCTCGTCGGCAACGACGACGCAAAGAACCGTGTCGCGCATTGCAAGCTCGCCGAGATCCTCGATAGCGCTGTGTGGAAGAACGTGCATAGCCTTCCGCATGGACACGTGACGCTCGAGGTGCGCAACGCGCTCGGCTTTGGCGCGCGTTGGACGGTCGACGACGGCGCGTTCCGCGGCTTCCTCGAGCCGCAGATGCCCGATGGCCATGCGGGTCGGTGGCGCCACTGAAGTACAAACCTAGATCTATTCAGTTCAGACGAACAGTCGCGGAAGGTTGCGCAAGTCGGCGGTTTTGGTGTCTCGATTTGGCGAATCGCACACGTCGCAGATATGAGCGGCTACGTTCTCGTAGTGAAGCGAGCAGTCGCGAAGTTGCGCAGCAGTACACTATAGGCAGACGCATCCAACAGATAACAGATAACACCACGAGCGATGGTGCGTTCGATGACAGTGATGGCAGTAGCAGCACTCGCGGTGCTTGCGTGCTCGACGCGGGCAGTTGTTGCCGAAGCCACAACGACGATGTCGACGGCTGACGTGCCACTGCGCCTTGAGCTCGACTGCAACGCGTCTGTGAGCGCCGCGAACAAGGACTTTGGCTTTGGCGCACAGCTCGACATGACGTGCGCGACCGATCCGACCGACTGCTTCGAGACGGTCTGCCGCATGTGCCGCGACCGCGACAGCCCGGACACGATGCCGTACCGACGCTGTAACGCCACGGCCATTGAGCAGCCTGCGAACGACGTTGTCGCGCAGGGCTTTAAGTCCGACATAGCGTTCGAGCCGAACCAGGTCTTCAAGATTGAGTTTGCGACGGAAGCTGCAGCAGCAGCCGTCACGAGCGCCGAGTGCGCAACGCGCGTCGCAACAGGCGACCGTGGTGTTGGCGTCTCGGCGGTCTTTGACCCGTCGTGCGCTAGCGGCGGCCTCGGCTGCTTTGGCGCCGACGGCTGTCGCTACTGCCGCACGACGACGACCCCGCAGAGCGCGACCTTCCTGTCGTGCACGGAGCTGAGCGCAGCTACTGCGAGTGCCGGCACGTCAACGCAAGCCGCGTGCGACGCAGCCGCAAAGACGTCGGGCATGACGAGCGTGTCGTTTGTCGTTGATGCGCTCTGTCAGACGAACGCGGTTCTCTCTGGCTGCATCGCGGCGTCGAGCTGCCGGCTCTGCCGCGACGACAAGAACGAGGGCAATCAGTTCCTCAGCAGCTGCAAAGTGCTGCGCGAGCGCCAGCAGCTTGCTGCAACAACGACAGCAACGACAATGGCGAGTGCGAGCACGACGACCGAGCCGGTCGATAGCTTGGGCTACGGCGCAGCGTGTGCAGCTGCTGTGACGGCGGTTGTTGTCGCGCTCGCGGCGACTGCGATCCGCAAGACACGCGAACGACGCGTCGCGAACGCGCAGGCAGCAGACGACGCAGCTGGTGGTGGCGCGATGCACCGCATCGACTCGATGCTCCACGCCATTGGCCCCAGCCGCATCGCGACACTGTAGTCGATCCATCCATACAGCGCTTGCGTCGCTGCTTCGTATACAACATGTGTGCTCTCTCATTCACTCATGCGCGTCGTCCGCCGTCTTCACACTACACATGCATAGTCTCACTCACTCGCTGCGTTCACTGACGGCTTGACGCTGCCTACAGCAGCGCTGCCCACTCACGCCTTCAGCAGCAGTGCTTTGGCGACTTCAGCCGCTTTGGCCTCACCACAGAGCAGCTCAACGAGCTTGACGCCCATCTCCATCGCTGTACCAGGACCCTGGCTCGTGATGCAGTGGCCCGTGACAACGACGCGCGCGTCGCTGAGCGTTGCGTCAGTCACTTGCTTCTCCGAGCCTGGGTACCCGGTCCAGGAACTCGGGAGCAGTCCGTGCGGGTGCAGCACGACTGCTGGCGCTGCACAGATCGCGCCGTAGAGCTTGCCCATGTGCTTCTGCTGCTGGAGCAGCTCGATGAGCACCGACGAGTCGCGCAAGTGGTTTGCGCCAGGGAGCCCCTGTGTGCACACACGCGCCAGCAACAGCGCCGCTCGACTCAGCAACGTGGATCGAACAACTCATACAAGCAGACAGAACGCACCCCTGGGACGACGATGAGGTCGAACGCGAGATCGACGCACGCCTCGATCGCGAGGTCGGCCTGTACGCGCACGCCGCGCGACATCGTCACGATGTTTTCTTCTTTTTGCCCGACGCTCGCGAGCGTCACCTGCACGAGCCAACGCGCGCATGGACACGCAGGCATCATTCATGAGTATGGTGACGATGCACGTGGTGTATGTAAGTTCAATTGCTTGCGTGTGTGCATGCTTGTGTATGTGTTTAGCGACGCACCTTGACGCCACCGCGCACGAGCACGTCGGCAAGCGTGACTGCCTCGATCTCCTCGTTTCCGTCCGCCTGCCAGGCAGTGAGGGAGATGTAACGATACGCATGAGATGCTGAGCCATCGCCGCCGCATCAACAACAGCAACAGCAACATCATTTACATGTCAACGCACAATCGGAATGAGCGCAGTCGGTGGCGTCGTGACTGCTTCCCCTGCGCTCGTCGTTGCCATCGTTGTCGTGCTAGGTGTCGCCATCGATCGCCGTGTGCTCGAGCTCAGGTGTCGATGAAGGATCTTCAACCGCTGCATCTGCAAATGATGCTCAGGGTCCAACTCGATCTCATTCCGCACTTATCCGCTAATATTCTGTACCTACATTCATTTGTACTTAAACTGCTACCCTGTGTCACCCATTAACTGCAGTCTATTAGTTTAAAGCAAAAAACTATAGATAATGGAAATATTTATAATTTTCATCTGATGGATTGTCAAAATAAAATCAAGGTTCATGTTAGGGAGACATTCATGTGCCCCCACAATTTGTACGACGACCAATTGATACACTAATACAATATATATCAAATTTTTGACTGTGGATTCAGATCCGCACGAGTCGCGTAGTTCATTCAATCGCCATTCACTTAACCACGAACAAGCATGAGCAACGAGGCATTTGTAAATTTATCATTGCCGAAACGCCCAGCCAAGACGACGATCATAAAGATGGCTCACAAGCAGCGCACACTGTAGGCTGTTTGCCTGCAACGCTGGAGATTGAAATGCTTTTCTACACAGATAATGTCAAACTCCTCGTTCAAATGGAATTTCGGCCGTTGATGTGTCTAGCCATGCTGTAACGGGGTCACACGCTAGAGTTATTATATAACCTAGCTAGCTATAATTGCGAGACATTAACAATCTAGTCTTAGTTTAGTTTCTATATTAATGCTGACCTTATAGGCGGTTCGCACACAGTAGCTCATTGAGCTCTCAGGAGCCAATCAATTAGTTAGACTTAGCTCTAGTATTCAGTTACTTAGATCTAGTTAGCGGCGCCCGTTACCGGGGCCGTTTTCCATGTCAATCAAGCAGTTCAGCTATTGGAGCACAAGTGCCCAAGTCTTCTGTCGTTCCTTGCGAAAGGTGCTCTGCACGCTTCCTCTGCTTGTGCTGCGTAACTCGGGTTCGCCCGATTACACATGCGATTGTGAGCATTGAACGAGGCTTTGCATGTGTGGCTGGTATCCGTCGCGTGCACGGCCGCGTTTCTCACGCCGCTTCATCTGTCGGATTAAAGTCGTATAGGTCATGGTGAGAGTGGTTTAAAGGATGTTGAGCTGGCTAGAGCTCTTGCGAAGCGTGTATGTATGTGCATCAATACCAATTAACAAGGGTTTTATAAAGACGCGGTGAATGGCGCGAATGCAGACGGCTAACTCGTAGCTATACAAAACGCCGATCGTTCATTCGTCTCCGCTTACTCACTTCTATCGTAACGTTACGTGGTTTGTTGTTGACGAACTGCGCTCGGATCTCTATATGTAGCGCTGCAATCAGGAGCAGCTATGCGATATTGCAGTCAACACTCGCGCAACAACGTGACTCGACACGATGTTAAGCGGCGGTGCTTATGCCGCTGTCATTGTGTCTTGTCACCTTGTGGACCGCGTCCTGCTTTCAGAGAAAGTGTACCCGTTTGTTTTTGTTATGTTTTTTGTTATGAGCCACATCGGACCATCGTAGTAAGTGAGTTAATTAAACACCGCTTCACACGCTAACTTCTTCAAGTTCTTCTGCTGTAAGCTCGTTCTGCATACTATACGGCAAATCTGCACGACTCAGTTACGTTAAAGAGACACAGCGGCTACAGTTATAGAGTAAAGTCGTTGTGGCAGCGTTGTGTGCCGGGACGAATCTTTTTGCGAGTGGTTTGGAGATTATCCGAACGCGACGTCAGCACATAAGTTAGCGAGATGGGTTTCAACGACACATCGGATATTGGCTTCCATTTCATCAAGTTGATCAAATTGTCCAACAGTATCAATTGAGTTCGCTTGAGAACATGTCGGACGTCTCAAGTGCAATTGACTCGGTCGATCAGCCATTATAGTAGGCGAGAAGATCGATCCACCCGGACAACTACGACGGCGAACAGCCATTTGACGTCATCCTCAAGCTCTGCCGAGGTCAGAATCACAACGGCACAGCACCCAGTCACATCGATATCTCGGTCGTTTCCGCGCTCACAGGCTCTGCTTCAGGCACTGACTCCTGCTCGACCTTGGACCAGAGGGTTA
The DNA here is from genome assembly GCA_023336405.1 of Globisporangium echinulatum. NCBI lineage: Eukaryota > Oomycota > Peronosporomycetes > Pythiales > Pythiaceae > Globisporangium > Globisporangium echinulatum. The sequence goes on along the minus strand of JAADWX010000071.1, from coordinate 3,285 downwards.
GGCTGGCGCAGCTGCCAACTCAGGCTCATCGTCGCTGTTCGCAACTCTAAAAAAATCCTCTTGGACTAGTAGTCGACGGGATTAATGACTCCGTGGAAGTAGACGCTATGGTTTGCAGCGGAGTTGACTCCTTCTTGGTGAGAGACTTCGATATTGCATGCACGAGCTTAACATTAGTCGTCGATTTAGAATTATGTTGAGCGCGAGTTGTGGTCGCGCGAACCAGCGTACAAGAGCGAGTTTGTTTTCTTTGTTGCGCGCGCTTTTGAGCAAACACTTATCACTACCTTGACAACTGGTAGGATCCAGAACGAGTTAGCAGCATCGTCATAAATATTTTGGGTCGAATGATGGCCGATGGTTACTTGTGGTGATGCGACACAGCGCATCATTTTATTGTACAACTTGTTGATATTAGGTATGCACTCCGTCATTACTTTCCCTCATGTCTTGCAGGTCTGTTCACTGCTGTTGACACTAGATTTAGCGCGGGTTTGCTTATGCTGTCGGTTTTTCTAACAATCTTTTGGTTCTAAAATAAGGTGTCAGTGGATTGGGAGTGGCTGATTCGTCGTGGCTTTTGTATTTCGCCGAGATAAGACAAATGAGAACTGACTACTAGATTGGGAGCGCGATCATCGCTCTGCTCATGTATGCCACTGTTCACTATGTAACCTGGCTATAAGTATCTTATGTTGCCTTAAAACACATACAACTCAGCTACCTCATTCCTTGTAGTTCCGAGATTACTCAAAATTGATTCCAAAATTCAGCTTTGTACTCCTACAATATTATACGAACCATGTTGCGTCATGTGTGGTGTTTGACTTTCGTTTATGAATGTACAATTTTGTTTTACTAATTCTGTGGAATCGATGAGATACACACCTTTAAAAAAAGTTTGCTCAGGCAATGTCGATCAGTGTGAGTCGTCTCCGGTACATAGCGTGTTTTGGAAGTAGCGTCAAGTTAGCCATCGCTTAAATTTAAATGCTGCTCCGGCGTTGGCTTATTGTCGAGTGCATCCTCAGCTCACCTTATGATTCAAAGACAATGAATCAGCCGGTCCAGCTCTGCGTTGTTGGTTGACACATCGACATCAACGAAGTGTTTGACGGTGATGTTCTGTGCAAATGCAAGCGTCGATGAGTCGTTGGAGCGGACCAGCGGATGTTGAGAACGCTTCGACGCAACAATCGCGGTTTCGATCATCGTAGCCGGCTAGTCCTTGAGCGCTGCAGAATTACAGTATGCGCTCGAGTTCCTGACAATACTGATTGACTGATTTGGCATTGTGTAACCGTTTGCGCAAAAGCTCGAAGGGTATATATGTTTTCTGCCGTATGCACGCAAGATCATTAATGTGCTATTTAGCTAGCGACACAGAGTATCCATAGTCCTGTACCGTCAGGATGTGTGTTACTAGTGTCATTGTGGCTTCCTCACAATGTTTTCGTCTTGCTGTCAGAGACTACCCGTCGCACATTTGGTCGATAAAGGATAGTAGCATCAGCTCCGCCTTGATGGATCAAGGTTATGTTTGATCTGTGTGTACGACGCTGTTAGTTGTTTTTAATTACTGTAATTGTATTTGGTATTACACAATAGTGTTTAGTACGATACATCAGACGTATTCATCCTACAGTGTAAAACCTATTTGTTTTGTTTTTTGGATAATAAACGTGTTGTTTTGTACGTGTGTACGACGCTGCATGTAGTTATTATTTATCGTAATTGTATTTGACTAATATACTATTTTAGATGATACAATTTAAAAGTCTCGTATTATACAACATAAAACGTGTCGGATGATGCATCACGTATATTATTGTTCATAGCTTTTGTTTTTGGGAAATCTGTACCAGCCAAACAAATTGATGGTTTGGACAGCTAATTGAGGTATTACCTATGTTTGCTGCACTCCCTCTCACGTCTCGTCTGCCCCAACATTTGACACTCCAGTTTCAATACGTGCGTTGAAAGCGTCGTTAAGCGCTGCAGCTCGACTCGCGGCGTTCTTGACTGTCTGCTCTTCGCTCGTTCCACTGATCATCCTCCTGTTTCGAGTTGTGTGTGCTGGAGTGCCTCTGCAGACAAACAAATAAGCGTTCACGCCATGCTCGGTTGCGGCGGGTTATCAGCTGTAAGCACGAAATCACTTCGGAGCGCACACTTCGTTCCGAGCCACCAGCTGCTCGCGCTGCTTATGCGTGCTGTTGGAGCTCCTGTTGCCAGCGCGAAACGGTGCAGCACATGGCAGCAGAGCACAGATGACAGCGACTCGGTCGATGCGCGACAGTAATCTGCGCACACGCACCTGTACAGGCGCCACGCTGTCGTCGCTTTTGTTTCAAATGCCTTGTGCCGGCTTAGTCGCACTGCGGAGCAGATGCCACTTGCAGTCTCTCTCGCGCGCGTTGGTTCACACACGCACACTTTCTTGCATTCTGCGATTCGCTTCGTTCCGTGCACTTCACAACCGCGCTCACAGCACGCCGCAACTTCCAAGTCGTCTGCACGCCACCAGCTCGGCTCGTCATGGTCGCTCGCTCCCTACTCGTCGCTGTGACGGCCGTCATGGCCGCATCTTCAGCCAGCGCCATGTTCCGCTTCGACTGCTTCAACAACCTCGTCGTGGACCGTGCGGACCCGATCACGTCGCCTGGAAAAGAGGCAGGACACCTCCACGCTGTCAGTGGCGGCAACGGCTTCAGCATCAGCGCGGACGGCGACGCGATGCGCAACTCGACGTGCACGTCGTGCCCGATCGGCGCGGACCTGAGCGCCTACTGGGTCCCGCAGCTCTATGTCAAGTACAAGAACGGCTCGGGCTTCGGACTCGTCGAGAGCCACCAGATCGTGTACTACGAGCCGCGCGGCAGCAAAGGCGAAAAGGTCCTCGCGTTCCCGCCGGGTCTCAAGATGCTCGCGGGTGACCCGACGCTCCGCTCGGGCAGTGACGCCATCGAACAGCGCGCCATCACGTGGGTGTGCCTCGACAAGAACCCGCACCCCGAGCAGCAGGGCATCCCAAACTACAAGTGTCCATACGGTCTGCGTGGACAAGTGAACTTCCCCATGTGCTGGAACGGCAAGGACCTCGATTCGCCGGACCACAAGTCGCACGTGGCGTACGCCAAAGAACTCGACGGTGGTGCGTGCCCTCCAGGCTTTCAGAAGATGGTCAAGATCTTCTACGAAGCGTTCTACAGCGTCGACAAGTACGACAGTGAATGGGTCGACGGCCAGCACCCGTTCGTGCTCTCGAACGGCGACCCCACGGGC
>JAADWX010000070.1:0-52572 GCA_023336405.1 Globisporangium echinulatum | reverse complement strand
TCACAGCCACGCCGTACATGATCGGAACGTGCACAATCGTAGACGAATCGGTAACATGCATCCTGATTCATTGCCGCAAGTGTGCCCGACTGCATCCGATAGCTTGATCTGTCACGCGCACGCAGGCAACAGTGTATTGTGACGCAATCTGGCTGTCAAGTGGCAAGCAAGCAAGAGACACGATGGTGAGGAAAAGGTGAATGTAGGTGACCACCGCTCACCATCGTGCGACTCACATTTGGTAGAAAGCGCAACTACACATCAACGCGAGCCAACTTGTGATATACAGCTTTCGAATACAGAGTACTAACAGAAGTATAACCTGCTCGATCTTAAATGTATCTGAACGTCGCAAACTGTACACTTCGCCATAATTGTAATTTACATATTCTGCCAAGCTCATGTGTAAAATATACATGATTGATGGCTGGAGTGTCAAGTTGATACAAACAATTGGCAACGTCGAGTCGCAATGGTGCTCGTGCTGCATCTCCGTTCGCACATGAACAGCGCCATGCTGCTCGCCGCGCCGCGCATGGCGCTTAGCAAACGTGCTACAACGCACCACTCACTGCGTCTGCTGCGCAGCTTCAGTTCAGGGTACGCTGCATGTATGTGTGCATCCGCAGTCGACGGCGATGCGAATGTGGATCTGTGGCGCAGCGAGTACACGCGAATGCACACCGTATGCCCACATCCAGGTGCGCGGCGTCTCTGATACGCGTGTACGTTTGTACATGTCTGGCGGCATGAGCAGACCTATCGATGCCAAGGCTGCTTCCGCGAGCAAGAAACAGGATGCGGACGAGCCGCTCACGAACGAGAAGCTCTGGGACGCGGTGCTCAAGAACCAGCCCGAGCACGGCGACAAGAAGAACGGCGACCTGCTCTACGAGTACCCGCGCAAGGTAGGTGCGCGTGCACATGTACCCTCTGTCCGCCAATTGTCGTTGCATTGCCTATTGGACTTACGTGGACGCTCGTACTGACTCGTGTGTATGTGTATGGCCACTTCGCTCGCAGAGCTACTTTGGCATCCTGTCGGCCGGCTCGCTCGCTCACGTACGCACGACCATCGCTGCTCTGGATCGAGCGACCTTCTCTCCTCATTGAGTCGTGCCTGACAGTACTGCTGTGTATGATTGTATGCGAATGGCTGCAGATCGCGTTCTGGTCGTGGCTCAAGGGCTACGAAGAGAGTCTCGCCGAGAGTACGTTGCATGTCATTGCTGCGTACTTTGTGTGATGGCTCACGAGCGCACTTCGTGACGGCTCGTGTGTGCGCACTCCACACTGCAGTGCTTCCGCAGACACTTGGCGAACCCACGACGCTGTCGTGGATCACGAACGACTTTGGCTCGACGCTCGGCTTTGGCTCGAGCATCGCGCTCGCGTTCCTCATTGGCTTCCACGCACGCGTACGTCTGTCAAGCGCGGCGACTGCTGCTGCTATATCGACGCTCGTGTGACTCACACTCTGTTCTGTTGTCTTACAGCGCGCCGTCGCGCGGATCTCGGTCGTCGGTGGCGGCGACAAGCTCCGCATCACGACGCACAAGTTCTTTGGGGTGCGGTCGTCGTCAGCAGTAGTCGTCCCTCATTTTTCCCCTATAGCCTTGTATGCACTGACAGACGCACGGGCCGTCTCGACTGCTTGTGTATCGGTCTAGGACCTCGGCAAACCGATCGACGTACCGGCAGCGTTCGTGTCGGCGAACCCAAACATGAGCACCAACATCATCCTGAAAGTCGCGAACCACCGCGCGTTCTACCTCGTCGACGTCCGCGGGACGTTCTACAACCGCAAGAAGCTCGAGAGCATGATCACGTTCCGCACCGACTTTGTATGGTCTTGTCGATATGGCTGGGTGTGTATGTGTATGTGCAACGGAACCTGCGAGTGACCATCGCGCTATGTATGTGTATGGCTGGCGTGGTCCATTTCGCTAGTCGGCGCACAAGAAGATGATCCCCGATGAAGAACGGATGATCGCTGTGCGCACCGACTTGCCGCGCACCGAGTGGAAGCTCCCGGCTGCAGCTGCACCGGCCGCCGCTGGTACGTCCAAGTCGGCGCTGCCGCCGCGTGCGCCGTTCCAGAGCAAAGGCAGCAAAGGCCACCTGAACCTGCTCGGCCGCAAGCCGACGGGTGCAGCAGCGACGCGCAAGGGCAAAGGCGGTGGCGCCAAGAAGCGATAGACGACAACGATAACGACAACGACGCCAATCAGCACATGCAATGTGATGGCTCGGCGCGCGAAGTGCGACGCAGTAGCTGCACAAAAGAGAGCGAGGCAAATGGACGAGTTGGTACCCAGCGCAGCTCATGTACTGCAATGCGATTAAGTACGATTTGCATTGAGCTCTTCAAGTAGACTTGCTTTGACAATGATCCTGTAGACCTGTTGTCGGTCGTGACAGTGCTTATGCCATGTGCGTCTGCGCGTGCATCGTCAAGTACTCGCACACAGCTCACTCGGCACGGGGACGACACGTTGCCTCGACTGCTGCTGCGAGCATGAGCGCCTCGTACAACTCACGCGCAGCGTCAACAAGGCGCGCAGCGTCGACGCGGTCCGAGAGGTCGCGAAAGCAGAGCAACACGGTCGTCGCGTCGTCGGCTGCGAGGATCTCGGCCCGGAACTCGCGTACGGCCGCGACGCAGAGCAGATTGAGGAACGCAAAGTCGCTCGGCGTGACGCTAAAGATCGCGTCCCAGACGTGCCAGACGTGCGCGAGCGCAAACTCGCGCGAGAGCAGCACGCGCACCCACCGGAGCGAGAACATGGGCGGCTCGACGCCAAGCGCTGCGAGGTGGCGCGCGAGCACGGGGTCGCAGCGCTGCAGAATGTGGCTCAGGATGCAGTTCATTTGGTCGTACAGCGGTGCTGTTGCTGCGGAACCATATCGACTGGCAGCGACAGCATCGAGGTCGGTGCTGAGCACGTACGCCGACAATGACGGCGGCGATAGCACCGACGACGACGATGCTAATGCTGATGACGACGTCGGGACTCGTGCTGGGTGCGTTGGTGCACTTGTTGGCGCTGGCAGTTCAGGGCAGAACGCGCCGGCCATGCGCACCATGAGCTCTTCGAGCAATCCGAACGCGTCGTGCTCGAGGAACGCGCTGCTCGTGACGTCGCACACGAGCCGCTCGACAGCGTTGCGGCAGCACCTGACAGAGCGCGCGATGCAAACCAGCGCTGTGAGTAGCTATGGGCTGAAGACACTGTACTAAGTGCGCATGCGTACTTAACGACCAATAGCGTAGCCGTGATATAATCGACGTACTCGGAGTACTCGGTCGCGCCGAGACCAGCAAACGGCAGGAGCGCGAGCAGCGCGTCTTCGTCGAGTACTGCAGTCGTGCACGCGCTCGGCGCGCTCGCGCAGCTCTCGACGTACACGTACGACGTGTCGTCGTCGTCGCTCGCGTCGCCATTGTTGCTCAGCTTTTCAAACGACGACGACGACGACGACGACAGACTCGACAAGCTACTGGCAGTCGGTGTCGCCGACTCGGTTGTAGAGCTCGTACTGCTCGCAGCTGGCCACTGCTCGATGTGGAGCAGGTACAGTACGGTCGCGAGCAGCTCGCCCATGCCCTGGTTGTACGACACTTCGGGGTGCGCTTTCGAGTACGTGTACAGCACGCGCACGAGCACGCTCTGGACCGCGGCGTCGCGGAAGAACGCCATGGCGCCGCGCGTGCGCCGCACGTCCTTGTAGATGTCGTACACGAGCGCATCGTCGGCGGTCTCGCAGCTACTGATAAAGTCCTACATAGCGTTGGCACACGTGTGAGATCTTGTGAGTCCTAACTTAGGACAGGCGCAACCGTTCGTATTGCCCTAATGTAGATACCTCGTCGGCCTCAACACCTGCGAGCGACGCCGCAAACAGCTCGTGGCTCGCACGCAATGCTGCGTAGCGCTGCCGCTTTAAGCGCATCGTCGGCATCCAGTCCCCAAGTGGTGCGTCACTCGGGAGGTACGCGAGCCAGAGCTTCCACGCGACGTTGCGCACGCACGACCACGCGAGCGCGCCGTGGAGCGCTTCGAGCCGCACAGTGTCGCTCGTCGACGCGACAACGACCGCGAGGAACTCGTCGACGCGCGTTTGCGGTTCGCGCGACTGGATCTCCCGGAGCGTTGCTTCCGAAACCGTGTTCGACAGGCGGCGACGCGTTGGCGACGTATTAGATGGCGACGACAACGACGACGCTGTGAGTGCGCTACTGAGACTCACGCGCTCGATTGTCGCACAGATCGCTTCGGCCCAGTCGCTTGCGGCGCGACTGTGCTCGGCGCAGAGGAACCACGTCTTGTCGGTCGTGACGACCATGAGCACTTCTTCGAGCACGTCAATGTGCGCGCTGTGGAGCCGCACGCACCCGAGCGGCGCTGCGTCGCGTTTGTTGGCGTAGTAGTAGAGCCCAACGTCGGCCGCGCTCGAACCAGCGAGCGCAACGTCAAAATGCCGCCACTCGGGGCTCGCTCCAACTTCGAGCATGAGGCGGCCGGATTTGATCTTTGGCTGGCGATATGTGGACATATAATAGCACACATGTAGCAACGCGTACGCGGTCAGAGACAGTGTGTTATCTATCGCACACGTACACGACAGAGCCGTGTGTGGTTGTGAAGCGTCGCCACGACACCTCGTGAACATGCAAATGCATGGAGAATGCAGACGTACAAGCAGACGGTTCGTGAGCGGTGCGTTTGGTGTCAGATGGCGCAGGATCTTCGTCCACACGGACGTGCCGTCACGATCAGCGCGCGCCTCGCCGGCAGCAGCAGAGCCGAGCGCCTCGGGGCTCTTGAAGTCGACGCGCAGCACCTCCATTTTGCGGTACTGCGAGCTAGTGCGATTTCGAGACTGAAGCGACTGCGAAAGATCACGTTTGACACCTTCGATGCTTTAATGTGGTCGAGACACGATCGGAAGATTCGTACATTTACATTACTGTATGCACATAAATACTCGAATCTAGCGGGAATCACGACTTCGCGCCGTTTCGACACGAGCAATTCGTTCAATTTGACCACTACCACGTACTTGCCAGACAAAAGGCACCAGTGGCAGCATGGGAACGACACGCCGCGTGCGTCTCGATGCGCCGATCGCATCGGTCCTCGATGCATTTCGCGCTGCAGGCAACAGTGACGCAGTGCGCGACGCACTCGCGCAGATTGCGATGCGGCTCGTCGACATGGACGACCGCGCGCTTTTTCGTCGCGCAGATGGCGCTACTACGATACGTGCGTGGACGTACACACAGATGAAGCTGCATCCAGCTGACTACCGCATGCCACTACACAGCTGACTTGCTGAGTCTCACTTGCGACGTGCGTGCGTGTGCCTCGCAGTCGACCACTTGACGCGCATCTCGGAAGAGCAGGCGACACTCGCGCACGCATGGCAAACATCGCAGCTGCTTGGCGTCGAGTGCGCGCGAGTGCTTGACCCAATGTTGCTCGCGTCATGTTGCTACGGGTTGACTGACAGTACAGACTGTGCATGCATGTGTTATACATAGGTGGCCAGACCATGAAGTGCTTGAGAGCTTGGTGCTAACACGTACGTCCTCAGACCGAGCTCGTCTCCGAGTCTAGTGCGATGCATTCGATCACCAGACTGACTGAGCCTTCTGTGCATGTATGGAATGCTATGCGCCATCGCGTTGTACGTACTACCGCGCTACTTGATTGCCAGTCGTCGCGATCTGCCACGCAAGTGTCGATGCCCACGTCGCAGCCGAAATGAACGAACTCGGAGCGCCCACCTTGCTACTGAACGTCCTTACAACGCTGCCATCGAAGCTACACGCACCGCAGCTCCACGTGCTCGAGTGTCTGCGCAACCTCAGCTTTGCCGACCTCGACATTGCGGCGCTACCAAAGCACTTTATGCAGGACTGTTGGCACAGTCTTCTCGAGCCGAGCGAGGTGCGACTGCGTGGGTAGGACGCATGCGATAGCCATTGTACAACGCGATGTTATGCTACCAATAGCTGACAAGCACTGGTGCTTGACACGTGTGACGTGGTGTGGTACATTCCCACTCTCTCTGTCGACAGCCCGATCAACAGGAGGTCGTTGCCGACATCCTCTGCAACTTCGCGTTCCATGCACCGACGCATGTGCACGCGACGCAGAGCCACATCGCAGCGACGCTCACGCTCTTCTTTGCAGCGAGTAGTGCAGTGACGCTGCGCATCGCGCTCGCCGACTTGCTCTGCAACCTCTGCGTCGACGCGTCGTACTGCTTGCTCGTGATCTACGAGCTCGATGAGCGCAAGCCTGCAGCATTCCGACGTCACAGTGGCGCCGTCTTCTTTGCGGACGCGACTGAGAAGACAGCCGACGCAGCGCTGCGGCAGAGCATGGAGGCGCTTGCACACAACATCTCGTGGAGCGACCCTGCCGGAAAGCGCGCAATCCAGAAGCTCGCCCTCTCGAGCTTCCTGTGTATGTTTGCAGCCGAGCCAGCGATCAACAACTGACGTGTAGGACAGCGAGTGCGTGTGTGTACAAGTCTACGCCCATGTCGGTGCTCTCGCTTGAGGACTGTATTGTATCAGGCAATGTAGCCATGTGTGCAGCCATTTTGCCGCCGACATCTTATTGTAAATCTATTCTTATCCTACCTATTCTTATCCACACACGCATCCAGCTTTGCAACCGCCGTCGCCGCATACTCGCCGCATACCTCTCAAAGCAGTCCAGCCACACATAGCCGCACTCCTCTTTCACTCTACTCTTCACGATGATGAGCGTCCAGCAGCAGCAACGATTCGGGTACGTCCCACCGCAGCCGGTGTTCATCGCTGGTGCGTACCAGCCACAGCCGCAGCATCTCGACGTGTCTCCGCGCGCGCATGGCACGACAGTCCGTGTCGCAGCGATGGCAGCGCGCCACGCACGACTCGCGCGACAGAAGCTCGCACAGGGCTCAGTGTCGACGCCGCCGACGTCCTCGAGCCGCCATGTCCAGAGCATCGAGACGCTTGGTGTGCGTGCTGCCAGTCCAGTGCCCAGCAACAACCGTCCAGCGTCCGCAGGCGAGACGCAGCAGTTCCACGTGAAGAAGAAACTGAATCTGACACTCAACATGAACGTCGTGAAGAAGCCTGAGCTGCCGCTTATGGTCACGAACGCCATGGTCGTCGACGACACTGCTGCTACAGGAAATGATGCTGATACTGGCTCGCCGACGGTCTCGCCGCGCCGCTCGCGCGTCCAGTTCGCTGCTGACCCGACAGCGACGCCACCAACAACGCCACAAAGGCGCCGCGCATCGAGCGTGACGCTGAGCATGAGTTCACCGGAAGGCGCTGAGTTTGCGGAAGTCGCGCACGACGGACCGGCGCTGCTCGGACAGCGCACAAAGCGCGTCAAGCGCGTCGGCAAAGGCGCCGGCGGCACCGTGTATCTGTCGATCTACCTCCCCGAGCTCAAGCTCGTGGCCGTGAAAGAGGTCGTCATATACAAAGAAGACGACCGGCACATGGTCAAGCACGAGCTCCAGGCGCTGCACGAGAACCTCGCGCCGATCGAAAGTGGTAGCGGTGACTCGAGTAACGCGTCGCCGCGTCGCAACGGTGGTTTCTTTGGGTCACCGAGAGCAACACCTGCTGTCCACAGCGCATGTCCGTACCAAGTCGCGTTCTACGGCGCGTACTTGACGCCAGCGCGCTGCGCCGTGTCGATCGTGATGGAGTTCATGAACATGGGGAGCCTCCAAGACCTGATCGACGCAAACGTCTCGATCCCCGAGCCCGTTGTGCGCCACGCGGCGTTCTGCTGCATCACGGCACTCGAGCACATGCACAGCCGACGGTACGTGTGGCCTACTGCGTCAAGTATCCCCACAACTATACTATGCAGGAATGATCAGACTACGTGGGGGAGACTTACACTGTGCGTGTGTCGGACAACCAGCATGATCCACCGCGACATCAAGCCTGCCAACATCTTGCTGAACCGCCGCGGCGACTTCAAGGTGCGTTCTAAGCATGACGTCGTGGCTGTCACTACCACGGCATTGCACTTGTGTGTAAGTGTGCGCAAGTCGTCTTGACTCACGACGCGACCGGTGGCATCGCCTCTGCTCTCTCTCTCTCTCGGCACATTGAACGAGCAGGTCGCGGATTTTGGACTCGCGGGCACGCTGTCCAAGTCGGCGTCCTACTTCTCCGAGTTCCAGGGCACGATGATGTACATGGCGCCCGAGCGCATCACCGGCAAGCCGTATGCGTACGTGAGCGACCTATGGTCGCTCGGCGTCGTGCTCTTCTCGCTCGCGACCGGCGCGTATCCGTTTGCAGTCGACGACGGCTTCTTTGGACTTGAGGAAGCTATCTGCACGGACCCGTTGCCACCGATGCCGAATCGCTTCTCGCCCGACTGCCGCGACTTTCTCAAAGGGCTCATTCGACGCGATCCCAACACGCGCTTCACAGCGACACAAGCGCTTTCACACGCGTTCCTGCGCGGCTACGACAGCAGTACTGCGCACAAGGAGTTTGAGACTCTGTGGCTCCGCATGCCGCTGCGGTCAGTGATTGGACCCGAGGACACGGTTGCGATCGCACAGGTGATCGCCGACCACACGCTACGCCACCCGAGTGAGTACATCCTACCCGAGAGTCTGTTACATGCGTCATCGCCGTCATCACCGCCGCCGTCACCACCAAAGGGCAGTCTCTTTGGGCACATCACCGAGTTCTTTGGCACGGCGCGCAAGCACGACGACGCCGAGCAAGCGCATGCTGCGCACTTGCAGCAGCTCGCAGACGACTGTGGCGTGACGCGCGACTACTTCGAGCGACTGCTCCACCACGAAGGTGTCGGTGAGCCAGAGGTGTAGAAAGGTGAAGCGGTAGAGATGCCAGTCAGCTTACAGCATACCTTTATTAGGACAATACTGCCTCCACATTGCTGCGAAACTAGGGCGTACGCGACTACATGTAAACGTTGACTCCAGTTACGCTCGTTGTAGCATCGTGCGTCTACCGCCGGTCGAGCGTGTGGTACTTGGCGGCGACTGCGCGCTTGTCGGCAAGTTCACGCTCGATCTTCGAGACGACGGCCTTGGTCGCGCGCTGGACGTGACCGACGACGTCGCGCTCGCGCAACTCGAGCAGCTGCTGATCGAGCTGCGCAACGAGCGTAGCCTCGGTCTCGGTCTTGGCCGCAACGAGCGTCGCGAGCGCCGGGTTCGTGCGCGTCGGCATGTGCCACCGCCGTGCGCAGCCGTTGCTGCCAAAACGGCCTTCGTCCGTCGCGTCGCAGCAGAGCCAGCGCCGCGCGCGGTGGAGCATGCACGTTGCTGTGACTGCGCCAGTCGTGCTCTGGCGACTTGCACACGTGCGGACGCACGCGAGCGCGTACGGCTCGGGGTGGTATGTGCACGCCAACTTGTGGTTCTGCGCCTCCGAGTACTCGCGCTTGCAGAGGCGGCAGACCTGGAGCCGCTTCTGATGGTCGTGCATCACCGACAGCGGTCGAATCAGTGTTGGTGCCATTCGGGTTGTCGTCTCTAATGTAGGTACTGCTACTGCTGGTGTCGTTGTCGTTGCCTGGAGTCGCTGCTGCTGCAGGATCAGGCTGTGCTTGAGCTCAAACGCAGCGCGCACGCGCACGCGCTGCGACGACAACGCGACCCACTGGTCGAACCGCATGCGCTTGATGCGCTGCTGCGTGCGGCCAAACAGGAGCGCGCCAAGCTCGGCGCGCCGCAGACTCAAGTGGTACGCACGGCGGTGCTTGCGCTTCAGCCGCGCAACGTCGGCGCGCTTGACAATGCGCTCGCTCAGCAGCGCATCCCGCCGTATCTCGAGCCGCGTAACTTCGCGCTCGGTCGCAACAACAACCGCGCGCCGCACGATCGACTCGGTGAGGAGTCGAAAGTACTGCGTGTGGAGCGTCGCCCGCAAGTACTCAGTCCGGAACCGCTGCGGGCGGCCGTGCAGTACGTCCGAGTCGATCGTTGCGTTTGCTGCGTGGACGCGTGCATACTTACTCGCGCTTGTATCTTCGACGTGCGCAGCAGCAGTGAGCGCTGCTGTTGCGTGCTCGAGCCGCGTGTGACAGGCGTTTGCAATTGCGCGTTTGCGTTCAGCGTCGGCGACGACGTGCGTGCGTTCGTGCTGGATGCGCTCGAGCTCGGGCGTGAGCGCTCGTAGCTTTGCATCGAGCGGCGTGAGCTGCTGCAGCGCGTACACTGCGCGCTCGACTGCGCGCATGTACGCGACTTCAGCAGCCGCAACAGCTGCAAACGTCGTGACAGTCGCGGTCATGTTTGCCTGCTTGCGCTCGGCCTCAACAGCTTGACGCTCGGCAACGGCAAGTCGCTGCGCTTCGCGCACGCGGTCCTGCAGGCGACTCGCTTCGAGCGCGGCTGCGACGCTGCCGTCGAGCGCCTGCTGGAGCAAGTACCGGTCCAGCTGCTGCTCGAGCGCCTCGGCCTGTGCGCGCGCGCGGTCGCCGTCGCGGAGCTCGGTCGCAAGCGCGTCTTCGCGCACAATCGCAGCCCACTCGCGGTGCAATCGGTGCTTCTCGGCTTTGCCGACTTTGATCTCGAGTCGCCGCGCAGCTTTGTCACTCGTCAAGTGCGCACTGCGGTCGTCGACCATCTTGGCGTACTTGGCCTTGAGCGCTTCGGCCTCGAGCTGCCGCACAAACTCGCGCATCTCGAGCTCGGACTGCGCCATCGCCTTGCGCTCGCGCATGCACAGCGCGGCCTCGTCGATGTAGAACTGACGACACCGCCGCTCTTCCGCAAACATTGCGCGCTGCTGCGCCTCGAGTGCTGCGCGTTCAAGCGCTGCGAGCCGTTTGAGCTCGGCGCGGCTCGCGAGCTCGTGCTGCAGCAAGGCGAGTTTGGCGGCTTCGCGCTGCCACGTGCGCTGCAGTAGCTCGTATTTGACGCGCCGCGCTGTCCAGAGCCGATCGAACCCGAGCTGCACGTGAGTCAAAACGGCAGACCACGCGTCGTTAGCGCCAACGTCGTGAGCATCAGCTCGTGCGAGCGAGACGATCGCCGAGCTCAGGGACGTCTCGAGCGCATGCGACGCGTCAGCAGCTTCTGCGAGTGCGGCTGCACCGATTTCGGCCATAAGTTCGCACTGCAGCTCGTCGAGCACTTGCGCAGAGAGTGTGTTGGCATAGTGCACATCGCGCTCACGTGCAAAGTCGCGACGCAGCCCAACGTCGACGCCGACGAGTGCAGTCTCGACTGCTGCCATGGCGAGCCGCTTCTCGCATGCGCGCGTGACGCGCAGCACATCGAGGCGGCTCGGACCATGCACCATCGCTCGCCGCTTGAGTGATACGCGCCCAACTGCATACAGCTGCTTGGCTTCGCGCGCAGCAGCATCAGCGGTCTGCAAACGGCCCATCCGTTCGTACGCGAGTTGCTGCGCGAGCTCTTCGCGCTCGAGCGCAGCGCTTACGCGCTCGCAGTGCGTCACGTGCACGCGATGCCACGCTGTGATCGTCGCGATCGCTGCGTCTTCGAACGCCATCAATGCGCACTCGGCAGACTCGCGCGATCGCTCAGCAGTTTCAAATGCGCGCGTCATGCGCTCTTCGCGCGCCATTGCGACGCTTTCGCCTTCGCGATACAGTGCTTCGAGCGCAACGAGCGACTCGACGCGCACATACAGCGTCGCCGACCACGCACTTAGCGTTAGCACAGCGACTGCGTCCGTGTCGCGTACGTACTCGACACGCGCAAACCCGAGACGCGTGCGCACACGCGTGTTTGGTGCGCGCAGCTGCAGCCGTTCGAGCAAGCCGGCGGTTGCAACGCGGGCAGCGCAAGCAGCTTGGAGCTCTGCGTCGCACTGCGCGACCTCGCGCGCTGTTACAGTGTGAGCCGCTGCAACGCGTGTGACGATCGTTTGCATCTCGTCGCTGCTCGCAACGAGCGCAGGGACGTGACACTCGGCAAACGCAGCGTCGTCTTCGACGCCTTCGGTGGCATGGCGGGCGGCCTGCACAGCGTTAAGTACGTATGTATGCGTCATACAGCACGTTGCTGCAGGGTCAGCTGAGGTTGTACGAGTACGTAGCAGCAGAGACCGCTGCCTCCAGCCAACTCAAGCCAAGCAACGCGGTGGATCATAGAGTCACGCACCTCGCACTCCTTTTGTGCAGCGACGCGCTTGCGCTTGGCTGCTTCGAGCTGCTGCAGCGCAGCCGTGTCTTCGGCCAAGAGCTGCACGGCCCGCGCGTGGTCGCGCTCGACGAGCGGCAGCTGCTCGAGCACAAACGCGTTCTCAATGGCGACGTGCTCGAGAAAGTCGCGCTAGTGGATCGGTCGCATACAGGCAGTGACGACGAGCTCGCGTCAGTCGTTCGCATTCCAATCGAGCTGCTGAGCCCAAACAGCCATTTTGTGTCATGTACAGAGGACAGAGTCCACCCTACACTCTATACAAGACCATTTCAGATGCCACTCTATACATGACGCACCTGCACTGCCAGCAGCGTGATTGTGGTTGTGTGCAAGTCGTCAAGCTGGCGCAAGCGCACGTCAAAGTTGCGCAAGCGGCCGTGAAACAGCACAGTGTCCTGGAACGCCGCGCGATGCAAGTCGTGCACGACCCGCGCATACAGCGGATCAGCGCCATCGACTGTGATTGCAACGCCTCGGTCGAGACCGTGGCGAAAGTTGAGCGCGTCGATCGCTTTCGGGTGCTTGCGGTCGTACAGCACGCCGTCGCTGAGTGCGAGCGCGCGCGCTTCCTTTTCGAGCCGCACGCGCTCGTCTTCGACGCGCCTGCGATGTGTACTGGTTGCAAACCGTAGCGCTGGACCGCCGGCTTCTGCTGCGCGCTGCTGCTGCACGTCGCGGTCGAGCGATGGGTCCGCGCCGCGTGCTGCGTCCGGATCGTCAAAAGACATCGCCATCTCTTTGCCGCACTGTTTGCAGCGCGAGCCGACGCCGTACGCACTGCCCCAGGCCTTGACGTTGCGGTGCTCGCATGCAAACGCGCCATGTACCGCGCGGTCAAAGTATGGGATTGCGAGCTGGGACTCGAGCGATTGCGCCTGCGATTGCGCCATCTGTAGCTGCGTTTGCGCAAGCACTGCGCTGTCCGTAATCGCAGCAGCGCGCGTCGCTTCGTGCTCGATACTGAACATGCGTTCGCGACGCGCACGCACACGGTCGTCGGCGAGTCGCGTCTCTTTGCGCGCCCACGTCTTGGCCGCGAGCGCGACGCGGCCGTCGACAAACTGAGATGCAAAGCGCTGCTTCACGTCGCGCCGCACAACGTCCGCAACTGCTGCTGGGTCAGTAGTAGCTGCACCATGACGACCACTAATACCGTCATCGTCGTCACTATTGCGCTGTGCGCGTGCAAGCAGCTGCCGCTGGACGCGCTCGTCGATCTGCATCGCGACGCTCGCGTTGTACGTCGTGAGCCGCATTGCGTCCGTGTAGAGCTTACGGCGGCGCCGCGCAAGGTCGTCGGCTTTGCGCTTCTGCAGCGCCGCGTCTTCACGACGTTCGCGCTCGACAGCAGCCGCATCGTCCTGCAGCGTCTGCTGCGTCTCGCGCTGCAACTCGACGAGCTGCGTAAGCATCGCACATTCGAGGGCACGCGCAGCTGCTGCGTCGCGACGGTGCGACTGCAGCGCTTGGGTGAACGCACTCGCGATAAACACGGCGTTTGCGCTCTCGATCGCACGCCACGCGTCGACAGTAGTGACAGCGCTGCTGGTGTTGAGTGATAGTGGCTCTGTATGTGATGAGGATGACGGCGACACACTCGCCTCTGTCGTCGCGAGCGACGCGGTGCATAGCTAGACGAGCGATATAGACAGTCGGTCGGCTCGTCAGGTGGTGTGGATGGACGACCGACTGACTGTCGTCGTACACACATCCAACGAGCTACAGCGAGCGCCATGTAGTACAGCATAGTACACGTACCTTGTGCAGCACGTGGAGCTTCGATTTGCCCTCGCGCCACTCACAGCGCAGCCCCAATACCATTGACTCGCGGCGGCTCGTTGGTGGTGGTGGTGTTTGCAACTCGCTCTCGGAAGCTGCGGTCTTGAAGCTGCAGTAGTCCCCGAGCGCGTCCTTGGCACGCAGCAGCTGCGGCTCAACGAGTGCGCACTTACGCGCTAGGAAGTCCACGCTGCTCGCAGGTGGCGACAAAGCAAGAGGCTCGTGAGTCGCGAGCCAAGACGAATCGAGCCAAACGAGCCGCCCCTCGAGAGTTCTCACACTAACGAGCCGATACATTCACAGACACACACACACGCACCGAGAGACGTCGGAACGGGTGAGTTGTCTGCTCCCACTCGTCACTGCGTCACTGCTGCTGCTGCTGTTGTCGCTGTCTGCACGGTCGACAATGCCGCGTGCTCGGCGTGCATGCACGTCGTCGTCGATCTGCCGCGTCACCTCTTTCTTGATCTCGAGTCGCAGCATCTGCGCGTACTCGCTGCGGCGGAAGCGCTGCGTGTGGCCGTGGAGCAGCACCGAGTCCCACGTCTTTGCACGACTGCGCTCGACTGCGAGCAGCTCCTGGAGCAAGTCCGTGCACCGCTCGCTGCTCGTCTGCTTGGACTGCAGTCGCAGCGTCTTGACGAGCTCCGAGACAAAGTGTGTCTCGCGCTGCTGCAGCTGCCGCGCACGTTGCTCTTCGTCGCGAAAGTCCTCGAGCTGCTCCTCGAACGTGCCTGTGTGGCTCACGACGAGCTGCAGCGGCTCGCGCCACGCGAGCTCGTTGCGGAGACTAAACTCGAAACAGTAGCACAGCCGATTGCCAAAGTACTCGAACGCCAGCTCGCCCGTGCGCAGCACCTATCAGTTGATACACAAACACACACACGAGCAGACGAGCCAAGCCGAGAAGTCGAGCCAGCACAGACAACACAAGCGTGTGAGCAGCTGAGCGAGAGCCTGACACGGAGCGCCAAGCCCACTCACATGCAGTGCGAGGCGGCACCTTCCCACCCGGATCGCGGAACGCCAGCTCCTGGAGCGCGTCGTAGTCGCTGCCGATAAAGACCTTGACGTCGCGCACCGACCGCGTCGCTGTCGATCTCTGTGCTGCGTCGTCGTTGCCATTCGTGTCATCGCCATCGCTATCATGAGCCGACTCGTGCTCGCTGCTACTGTCGTCATCTGTGAGTCGCTGTAGTCGAATCGTGAGCTGCACGCGGTAGCCGCAGCGCTTGGGCAGACGCACGCAGCCGCGCAGTTGCCCGCGCGTGTGCGGTGGCTCGAGGTGCAGCACGCCGAGGCGCTCGCTCGAGTCGATGCAGTAGCTCGTGCGCGGCGCGCGCTGCTGCCACCAGTCGATGGCGCCGCGGACCGGAAAGATGCTTTTGCGCAGCTTCGTGCCGCTTTGCTGACGCCGCCATCCATCCGATAGTCCATTAGTCTATCAGTCTATCAGGACACAAGCCGCTGGTGCGTCCACACAGCCACTCACACAATCACAAGCTGCGGCCAACGTACGTGGAACCGCACGATTGCGTGCATGAGGTCGACCCGGAGACTCGCGCGCTGCGCCTCGATGAACCGGTCGCGCACGTCCGCGAGCCGCGTCGTCGTCTCGTTGAGCTCGTGCTGCGCGAGCGCCTTGCGCTCGGCCCACTGATAGCGCTCGGCTGCGAGCCGCGGCGCGGCGCGTGCATGTGCGATTGCCGGTCGCGCAGCGTGCTCGAGGAGCGCGAGCTTGCTCTGCATTGTCACGTGCGTGAGCAGCGCCGTCGGGTCGCGGTGCTGCGCTGTCTCACTACTCGCTGCGTCGGTCACAATGTCAACGTCGCCAGCTGACAGGCTTGCTGTAGCAGCCTGAAGCTCGTCGCCATTGGCTCCGACACCAGCACCAGCACCGACAGCCTTGAAGATGCTGTGACCAATGACGACCGGTAGGTCCTGACGCTGCGCGTCAAACGCATCGACTTGCGTCTCGAGCTGCGCTGCACGGCTACGTGCAGCATCGAGCTGCGGCCCGAACGTCGACTCGGCCTGCACTGCGAGCTGCTCGCGTCGGTGCAAGTTTGCGAGCCGCACATCAAATGTTGCGAGCTGCTGCTTGTGCGCTGCACGGCGCGTCACGAGCGCATGGAACTGCTGCTTGTCGTGCTCGGTTGCGTCGCGCCGTGGCGGACCAGCGAGCTCGCGGCTCAGCGCGTCGTGCTCGTCCGCGAGATGCTTGACGTCTGTGAGCACCGCGTTCTTGATCTGCAATAGCGTCCGTCGGTCGTGAGCGAGTGTTGCGCGGACGCTCGCGACCTGTGCGAGCTTTTGCTCGAACATGCGCACGCGCGACTGCGTCTCGAGCAGTGCATTGCGCGTCTCCTCGTGTTCGGCGTCGAATGCGCGCGTAGTTGCAAGTGCGACCGTGTGCGCATCTGAGTGTATGCGTCAGTCCATCCCAGCCATTCGTTATGGAGTCAGTCGATCGAGTCAGTTCATCTGAGTCTGCACGGTATTGAAGTGCAGGGGCCAGTAGTAAAATGTACGACAACGAACCTACCGAGTCCATTGCGGTCGCCGCCGTCGACGGCCGAGTGCCACTCGCCCGGCGCAAACGCAGTCGCAAAGACCCCGCGCCGTGACGACGACAACGGCGTCCCGTCAACAGCAACGTCGTCATTGTCACCATCGTTCAGTGTGTCTGCGACCTGCTGGTTGTCATCAGCTACTTGCGCGTCACGCTGCTGCTGCTGCTGCGCAGCGAACGCGCGCGCATCGGCGAGCTGCCGCTGCCAGTACGTTGCGCTCAGACGCCGCGTCGCTGCCAACTGCTCAGCTGCGTCCTGGTCGCGCGTGTCACTTGCAAGCTGCTGAGCGCGCCGCTCGTTGTCGATGCGGTCGCGGCGCAAGCGCTCACGCTCGTCGCGCTGCTGCACAAGCTGCTCGCGATCGGCGTCGCGCGTCAGTTCGCGCGCGCGTGCAAGCAGTGGCGCGCGGCCGCGATTGCGCGCGAGCAATCCAAACGCGAGCGCCGACTGCTCGCGGTCGGCCGCTGCGTGCTCGTCCGCGAACCGCTGCTGGATGCGCGCGTACTTGGTCGCGTCTGCGTCCATGCACCACACGTCGCGCACGTGCTCGCGCAGCAGTCGGCGACGCCGCAGCGGCGGGATCTCGGCGATGCGTTTTGCTGTCGTCCACAGGTGCTTGGCCTGGACGGGTGTGGGTGGATCCAGTCAGTCAGTACTTGTAGGCGCACACAGACAGACACGGACAGACGCACTTCGTGTATCGCAGTGTCTCTGAAGTCACTTGCGATGTCCTTTGTGTGTTTGAGCGTTGAGCCAAAGACGTTGAAGCTCGCAATGAGCTCCTGCTTGTCGGTCAGCGCGTCTACGTCGTCGCCAGCGTCGTCCTCCTCTGTCCACAGCTCTGGATACGCGCATGCACACGCATACGCAGTCAGCACTCGTCACATACATACATATGAAATACATGTACACACATGGCACGCACTGAGCATCTTGTCCATCGTAAAGTCGCTCGTTGCGAGACCGCGCGAGAGCCACTCGGCAAGCGCTTCGTGCTCGAGCTCGTCGGCGTCGTCGCCATCTCTCTTCCTGCGCTTCGTGAGCACCATTGCGCCGTCGCACAAACTGCGCGTGCAGCGACCGCTACTGTTACACAATTACGTCTAATCCACTGCTCTCTGTTCGTTTGCGCGTGCAGCTGCTACTGCCGCTGCCGTCGATCCAGCAACGCAATGCCGCTCGCGTTGCGCATGTAGACACCTGCGTTAGTTGGCTTGAATATCGTCTGGTGTTTTGTATGGGCCGACGCTTTGGAGCGTTTGGATTTGCGAGTCGGCTCGAAAAGCTCAAGACGCAAAATGATGGGGAGCCGTCCGCGCGAAGTGCCGGTCGACAAGCCGTCGGCTGCGCAGCGCTACATGTGCGCGCGAGTGCATGTGTGTGCGTGCTTTTGGCGTGCGCGCTCTGACTATCACGCACTCACACAACGCAACTGACGCGTCGTGGTGCTGGCAAACGCAGTCCCAAAGCGCTGCTGCGTGACGACAGCGATCGCGTGCCAGCAGCAGCGCACGCACGGCGCTGGCTGCCCACAGGCAGCAAACCCGGCGCGTCCAAGCACCACCTGCTCAACCGCAACACACGACTCGCGACAACGTGCGTCCAGTGCACGCGCTGCTTCTCTATGGTAGTCGCGCCGCCCCGCTCATACGTGTGTCTGTGTGTACGTGAGTCATGCAGAGCCGAGGTCGTTGTGACCTGCTCCGACACGCAGCAGCAGCAGCTGCATGCACTCGAAGACGAGGTGCGACGTGCTTCCTAGTTGCATGCCTGTGGCTCATGCCTAGCACCTCACGCTCTGGCGTCTGCGCCCACCAAACGCGCAGCTCCACGTCGCTGAAGACCAACTCGACGCGTTCGTGCAGGACTTTTACGTCGCAGCAGCGACGTTCACGAGCCACGCAGCCGCGCAGACAGCGTACGATGCATGCATACTACTAGTAGGCCACTGTCCTGCTGTCGGCTGTTGTGAGTTCATCGCATATCAGATGCACTCACTCGGTACGTATCTGTTCGTGGCGGTCGCTCCTGCAGGCTCGTGCGCGCGTTGCTCGATGACTGACCATCCCATCCCGTCAACAGCTCTTGATACAACAAATAAGTTATGTGGCGCTCGCCTGCTGCTGCGACTACTGCTACGCCTCTCGTGTCGCTCGTCTATGGCGTGTCTACTGGTCGCCATCTATACACAGACGTACACTGTCACTCAGTCGCCAAACACGCGTCCATTAGAAGATGTCGGGCGGCCGCGGCGGCAGGAACGCGCTGTGGCCGCGCGGCTCGTGCTGCTGCACAACGAGCTGCAAGCGGTAGTTCGTCAGACGCAGCTGCTTCACTTGGCTCTGGAGCTCGGTGATCACGAGCTGTTGGTCGTGCAGCTGCAGTCGCAGCGGCTCGCGCTCGGCGACAGCGAGCCGCAGTGCGTGGTTCTGCTGTTCAGCCGCGTCAAGCTGCGCGCGCAACGCGAGCCGCTCGTGCTGCCACTGTAACTGCTGCTGCTCCTGCTCGCGCGCGCGGCGCTCAAACTCGAGCCGCATCTGCTGCACCTCGATCTCAAGCTGGCTGCTGCTGCTGCTGGTAGTAGTTGCGGCGAGCGTATGGTGGTAGTGGTGGTGATGCTGATGCTGATGGTGCTGCTGCTGCTGCTGCTGCTCGGTCTCGCCGCGTGGCGATGCTGCCTCGTTGTTGTTCTTCTCGTGCAGCTTGAGCGCGCCAAAGCACTCGATCGCTTCGTCCATGTTCCACACGCACACTGACGAGAACGCTCGGTTTGTTGCTGCAGTCACGTCGCCGTCCTCACGCGCTTGAGAGCGTCCACGTACACACACAAGCGTGCGCTTTATCAGACACGTCTGTCAGCAACACTGGTCGTCGCAGTGCTGAATGCTGGCTGTTGCTTGTTCGCTGGTTTCAATTTGACTTGGGAAACGTATGATGACTACTTGAGTGATATATTAATATTAATATATGTATATATATATATATTACTTAGCAACATGATCGTCTAACTTGACAACAAGCTGATGGAGCACGAAAGAAGTAGAGGTCATCACACATGTGGAGTTGGCTGAATCAAGTCAAACGATCATACACTTGGTCAACTCGACGCAACTTTGAGGCAGTCACTCTCAGGATACTACACACCAGAACGATGTGAATGCGATCAAGAATGGGCGTCCAAGTCGTGTTTTGCGTGCCAGCTCGAGCAAACTACGTCGTGATCGAGACGCGGTGCGTCACGACGGTATCGCCAGTACTACTACTACTACTGCTGCTGCTACTACTTGTTGCTGGTAGCAAGCGCTCCGACATGTCGTGCATGTCGCTATGATCGTCTTCAGGATTGCTGCTGCTACTACTGTCTTGTGTGGCGCTCGCGTCATCTGCGCGCACGACGACGGTCACACTCGCGTCGCGTCTATCGAGCGCACCGACTTTTGCAACGTGGCGATCGATCTCTTTCTTCGTATACACGACGAAGAAGACCATCGTGACGCCTGTCACGATCAGCCCAACGACGAGCAGCGTCAACTTGGTGGCGTCGGTACTCGCTGACTCTGAAACCGACGCCGACGAAGCGTGTGCGAGCATCTCTTGCGTCTGGGACCCGATCTGCGTCACGAGCACCGTGAACGGCAGCGCTGTGACGAACGACGAGACGACGAAGCGGTACGTCGAGACGTCGGTGATCGCAAGGCCGTACGACTTGATACCGTGTGGTAGCGCCGAGAGCTGGACGAGCAGCAGCGGCTTCCAGCTCTGGCCTTCGAGGATCGCAGCGACGACCGTGAACGCTGGGAAGTTGGTCGCGAGGTAGCTGCCAATGCGCTCGCGGCCAATGCGCTTGCCGAGCGCGAACGCAAGGAGCGTGCCGCCGGTCTTGCCGACCGTGTTGAGGATGACGCCGTAGCCGACGCCAAAGACCGAGCCGCCAATCGCGTCGATCATCGACGACGGGATGCACAGCGGAAGGAGGAGCCAGTAGAGCAGTAGGAAGACGGCAAAGCCCGCTGACTCGTTCGCGCGGATCCACTGCGTGAGCGCTACTGACAGGTCCTCGACCGGCAGCGCGCGCACGAGCAGCACGAGTGCGCAGCTCACAGTTACGAGCACTGCGACGGCCTTGACGCGGCGTCGTGTCTGACCGTGTATTGTATTGCACGTGCGCTGCACTGGTGCGCCACGGGGCTTCTTGCTGACAACGCCAGCGCTGCTAGCAGTAATAGGCGTAACCGAGACCGAGGCATCGGACCGGCGCTGCTGCGTTTGTCCGCGGATCGACGGCATGGTCGACGATGCACGCTAGTAGCGAGCCGAATCGATGCAAGCAGCGACGTTGCGTTGTGGCGAGGTCTCGGTATCGTGACCTGCAGTCGCCTTCTCACATAGCGTTGATGTGGTGGCCGATCTGCATAAGACTGTGATTATGCGCTGTCAGTCAGTACTATATGTGGATCGCTAAGATCGGCCAATGCGTACGACGACGACGAGCTGATTGCTGCTGCTGGACAAGATGCTCACGCAATGGCGCGCGTGCTGTTGACACGCAACGCGCATCGACTGTAGCTGCGGCAGCGATCACGTCGACGACGACTGGTTCATCGACAGCGCATTGCGCAGCAGCATCTTTCAGTCGCGATGCCAATCAATCAGTCTATTTGCTTGCTGGGTGAATGGGTGAATGGGTGAATGGGTGTCTATTATCTACTATTTGCGTATTGTGTGGTGGTAATCGTAATGCTAGTCAAACTGGTACTGGGATCTACGTCCGATTGACAGCAGCAACATACTACACCGTGACGGGGTGATGGTGGTGGATGCTGCCGCTGCGCGTCCGCGAGAGCTCGTTCGTGTCGGACCGCAGCATCAGCAATGGGTCACTCGCACTGCTATCATCATCGTCATCAAGCAGCAACGCGTCGTCTTCACTGCCGCTGCCGCACTCGCGCCGCTGGAGCGTCTGGAGTTGCTGCCGCGTGTACACAACGAGCGACGCCATTGCACCTGCTGTGATGACTGCGCCTCCTACCAGCATTGCCAGTCGACCGGCGCTCAACTCGCTCTGGCCCGTTACGACAGCTGCAATGTCGCTCGCTTGGTCGCCAATGTTGGCCCACAGGATCGCATGCGGCACGCCACCAACAGCCGACGAGACCGCAAAGCGCCACGGTGTGACGCTCGTGATCGCGAGGCCGTAGCATTTCGCAATGTTTGGGATGCTCGAGAGCTGCACGAGCAGCAGCGGTTTCCACGACGTGCTGTTCAGCACGTCCGAGAGCGCGCGGAACGTCGGGAACCGCCGGGCGAGATAGCCGCCGATCGCCGCTTTGCCGAGCCGCCGGCCGAGTAGGAACGCAAGGAGCGACCCGCCGGTCTTGCCGACGAGGATCACGACGAGCCCGTGGAACACGCCAAAGAGCGAGCCAGCGACCATCTCGAGCACGGTCGACGGCACGCACAGCGGGATCGCGACGCAGAACAGCAGCGTGACTGCGAGCGTCCCGAGCACGACGTGCGTCTTGACCCAGTCTGCAAGCGCAAACACGTCGAGCGACGATGGTCGCAGCGTGAGCAGCAGCAGCAACGTCGCAATTGCGAACGCTGCGACTGCGGTCTTGCGCAGAAGCAGCTCGCGCTTGGCTGCTGTGGTCGTTGGCTGCGACTGTAGTCGCCGCCGGTTGCTGTCGAGAAACAGCGGCAGCTCGCTGCTGGCGAGGTCAACGCGCATCATTCAGAGCAGGGCGAGCGTGGTGCGTGCGGTGCAGTGCTATTTGGCGAATGGTGCGTAGTGGTCGCTGCTCTGCGCTTGAGTGGGTGCGTCTTGTCGTATGTCGCTTATTGTTGTCAATTGTGCGTAAACCTGGGATGCGACACATCTGCATTTTATCTAGGACTTTGTATACCGCTAGTAATGCCAGACAATCTATCGATCTGTGCATGTTATCTAGGAATTCGTATGTCGCCAGTAGTGATAGGCAACAAAGTGGACATTGTGACGATCCAATCGACTCGCTCACGAAGCTACAGCAGCGACGTCCGATAGCAGCAGCAACAACTGTTCGAGCGAGCTGCGGCCGAGCCAAAGAAGCGCGGGGTCGGCTTCGCGCACGAGCACAAAGCGCTCGGGCTCGTCCTCAAAGCCGACAGCGCGCAAGAGCTCGAGACACTCGGGGAACGGCGCAACGTGCGTCGCAAAGAGCTTGTTCGTCTTGCGGATCGCGCGAAACTTGCGCTCAGTTGGGTGCTGCGCGACGTTTGAGAGAATCTGATGCAGTAGTGCACCAGCACGTGCAGCACTTGACTGCCGCGTGCGTAGTTGCTGCACGGCTGCGAGGATGCGCTGCTCGCGCTCGCCTTGGTTGGTCATACACAGATAGACAGACGCATAGCAAAAGAGGTTGTACAGTCAGGTCAGTAGGACGCACTCGACAGCAACAGCTGTGCGACGGCTGCTCCAACGACGTACTTGGCGCGTGGCCTGGGACCGCAACGAGCTGTGGCGCAAGCATCGCGATGTCGTCAGTCGGTCGCTGTGAGGGCACTGGAGCCGAAGTTGGTTCGTGCCCAGTAGCTGTTGCCTCCATCTCGATGTCGAGCGTCGGTGTCGGTGTCGGTGTCGGTGTCGGTATCGGTGTCGGTATCGGTGTCGGTGTCATTGGATCGGCAGCAGAGTCGCTCTGCGTGGGTGACGACGTTGCGGTCTGCGGCTTCGTATCGTCGACAGGCTCGAGTCGCGATGTCGTTCGTTGCAGCTGCTGTTTGCTGCGCACAGCATCTGTTTGGGTCGTCGCAGAAGTGCGTTCGTGGCTCAGCAGCAGTCTGCTCGTCGCCGTACCGCCGCCAAGTTTGCGTCCAGCTGACGCGCGTTGCTGTCGTGTGTCGTTTGACGCATCGACATCGTCGTTGGAACCACTGAATGCTGCCGTTGTAGTGCCACCAACGGCAGCGCCGCCTGCGTTTGTCCAGTCGAGCTCTGCGCACTCGCGCTCGACCTGCCGCATGAGCTGGTAGAACTGATTGTCGTGCTCGGAATGGACCTGTAGCAACGCATTACAGCGTCAGTAAGTCAGTCAGCAAACGGTGCGATCCTATATTAGGTACCATACATTGTGCGTGAGCTCGTGAAACAGCACTTTCTTGATACTGATTGAGAGAGAAAATCACGAGAAAATCACGAAATGTCAGTGTATCGACACAGAATCATGTATCAACATACAGCGCACACAGCTCACACAAGCAGATTCGCTCCTGCAGCACTAGGCACGACGCAAGACGCACCTGAGGTACTTGCGGAAGCCGAGCAGGTCGTCCGTGCGCAGCCGCAGCAGAATCTTCTGGCCCTTGTTCTGATTCAACCCGAGCACGCACACAGGGTCGACGCCGACTTTGCCGTCGGGATGCATCTCTGCAAGCGTCCCGACGCTCCATCTGTATAGACACACATCACACGTGAGCACGCGCATGCCTACTGTAGGTGCGTCTACAATCGCGCCACACACACGCACTTACTTGTGTTTGGCCATGACCGCGAGGATGCCGCGGTCACTTGCGAGTTGCTCGAGGATCGCGCGTGCGCGGTCGCGATCGGAAAAGTGCGCGAGCTCTTCGATCGCGTGGAAGCGGAAGTCAGTCGCAACAGCGTCGCGAGCCATTGTCCTGTCGTTGCGCTGTGCAATGCTCACGACGTGCCGCGTCGCACTGATGATGCACGAGACAAATACGCACACGCGCATACGGGACAAAGTGGAAGTGTGAGCAGCTCATACGCACTGCACACGCGTTCCAGGTCGCCCGACACTACGATCAATGTACGCACCGCTTGCGTTGCTCCTCTTGCACGCTCTCGTGTGTCTGCTGCATTGCGTCGATCTGTGACGCCGACGCACCAGCGATGAGGTAGAGCGTGGCGTCGCTACAGACGTCGGCGAGATGCTTTGTCACGTCGCTCGTGTCGACGCGCTTCTTGTGCTGGAACCAGCGCTGCGCATCGGGCGGCACAGCGAGCGTCTCAGCGATCAGCTGCTGGGTCGTTGCAATCGACGTCGCGGTGCCATGTGGCAGCAGCACGTCGTGCGCTGCGCCTTTAAACATCACACGGAGCGTCTCCATCGCTGTGTATGTGCCAGTGTGCGTGTGTATGTGCGCGTGTGCGTGTGTATGTGCCAGTGTGCTTGTGCGCGTGTGCGTGTGCGTACGGACGAAGCGGAAGTGTCAAGCACATCCAACTGCAGCAATGCCAATCGAGATGGCGTTCGAGAATTGCATGTTGCAAGTCGCGAGTGAATGTTCACGTCATGACTGACATGCACTCCAGTCGATTAGTAATCGGCAAATGTTCACGTCAGTAAATATACGGTGGAGCTAATTTAGTAGACATTCTATATAAGTCATTATTTTTTAGACGACTGTTAAATGCGTAACAGATGACGCAAACTATGTCGCGATTGTGTAGTAGTCGCGATGTCATCAAATCGAAGCTTTAGGCATCCTAGGACTCCAAGCTTCTCGCGTCCCAGTATGACCACTTCAACTGAACACGTTACTGCGGCTCATTGCACTCTTATACTGTGGCGCTATCGCCGACATGCACGTTCTATACACCAACAAATATACAGTCGGCCTCCCACAATCAGAACTCGTAGCTCTCGCCGTCCGAGAGCGTGCGCGCGTCCCGCGACTCGCTAGTCGCACTACCGGCACTTGGACCACCAGCAGCTCTTGGACCATTACCACGACCACTAGCAGCGACGCCTGTGCTACCACTCGCTGTGTGCACGTCGCGCGGATAGTTCGCGTCGTGAAAGTCAAAGACCTCGGTCGATCGGTTCGTTGCGTGAAAGTCGGCTGTACCGATGCTGCTGCGGTCGAGTTCGCGCTGATACGGCACAGCGCGCGGCGGCTGCGGCCGATGGAGCGTAAAGTCGACTGTCGCCATCGAGATGTCGGACATTCGCCCGCGTTCGTCGAGCGTCTGTAGATTGTCGCCCGTGCGGTTGTCAAGACGGTAGTCGTCGTCGGCGTGGATCGACGAGAGGTCCGACTCGCGGTCAAAGCCACTGGCAACGCTTGCACCAGGACCGCGATACGGCGCGTAGTGCGCGTCGACGTGGAAGCCGAGTGACGTGCCCATTGACGTGTCGCTCTCGAACGACTTGATGATCGCACTCGGGATGCGAAAGTCCGAGTCCTCGACTGTATCAAAGCCGCCACCGCCACCGCCACCGGTACCTGCTGCTGTCGTAAAGTACGTCGGCGCACGCGGTTGATACTCCTGTTGTTGGAAGTGCGTGGCAGCTGACGGCTGACTCTCAAAGCCGCCGCCGTAGTTGATGACACCGCCAACTTTGGGCGACGACGCGCGGAACGACCCCGACGACGACGCGGTCTTTGGCTGGTGGTGCCGACTGCTCACGCGTTCGTGGAACGCAAGTGCGCTCGCACTCAACCCCGGCGGCTGCCGGTACTCGGACTGACTCGCGTGGGGATACATGTCCTTGAACTGGAACTCGGCGTCGTGGTGCATCCAGTCGGCACCACTGTTTGTCCCTATACCACCGCCACCTACACCAGTACTAGCACCGCCGAGACGCGAGTGGTGCTTAGACGTGAGTGTCGGCATGAACCCGCCGCCGCTGCTCCGTAGCATGTCGTCGCCTGTGTTGCTACTCACGTCTCTGCGCCGTCCAAACACGATCGCAAGCACAACGAGCACAAGTACTGCAATACTTCCAACGACCGTCCCAACGATCGCAGGCGTCGACATGCCGCTCGAGTCATCGCCCGACTGTGAGGTCGACGCTGTCGTGCCAACAGTCACAGTCATGAACGTAATGAAGTGGTAGCTCGCGTTCTGCGGGTTCGCCGGTGGGATGATCACGTGCGCAAAGACGTTGTAGTCGCCAACGCGGTCGAACGCCATCTTTTGGTAGAACGTTGCGCTGTCGCCAGTAAAGTTGGACGTCTCCTGCGCCGTGATCTTGCGCGCCGAGCCCGTGCGAAAGATGTCGCAGACCGTCGTGCGCGAGCACGTGTGGACGTTTGCGTGGCCGATCTGCACTGGCCGGAACGTCACGGGGTCCGGCACGTACGTCGGCAGCGCGTGCAGATCGAACGCATTGCTCGCGAGGTTGAGCGTCGCCGTGAAGACAAACTCGGTGTTTGTCATAGGCGAGAGCGTGTCGCCGGCGGTCGCAGACCGTGCGACCGTCAGTGTGAGCGGACAGTCTTTGCCGGTTGCCTGCACGCGCACGTACGCAAAGTCGAGGTTCTGCACGTCCATGCCCTGATCCACGGCGTAGCAGTACGTCGTCTTGCCGTCGTACTGGTAGTCTAATGTCGTATAGGAGCATATGAGCAGCGAGGAGGTCGTGAGTGACGACAGACGTCTCCATACACAAGCACATACACATAAGTCAGAGAGAGCGAATGAGGAAGGGAGAACGTACCATATAGCGATGGTGGTGATGCGCCTGCGAGTGCACGAGTGGTGTCGGCTCTGGATGCATTGGCGGTAACTGCAAGCAGTGCGCACAACGCAGTGGCTCGACGTCGCGTCGACACCATATCGAGGCAGCTGCTTGCTATACAGCTCGTGCTATGGCGTTGATCGGAGCAGGGAGACGTGCCGCGCAGTGCTGTAGATACACGCGCTCGCTCACGACGCTCGAGAGGGAGGCGGCCAGTGTTATGCGTGCGTGTGTGCACGCACACAGAGCGAGCCTACGCGGGTAGTGTACGCGCAACGGATGAGGGCCGTTGGAAGAGCGGCAATGAGTGACAGGCGCGTGTATTGTGCACTTTTGCCTCGACACTGGAAGGAGCCAGCTCAAACGCAGCGCAGCATTTGATTCGAGTATACACGCATAATCATGAAGCGAATCTGGACACTATAACTGCTCAGTTTGCCGACTTGTGGTGATAGAGTCAGAGGTTAAGCGCCTCTTTTTTGCCGCAACATGCCCAACAGTCGGAAGTCGCTTCGAAAAACAGCCTGTGAGACGTGAAGCACGATTCCCAAGCGCTAGAAGCAGCGAGTTTGTTTGACTATTTGTGTGGAAGCGATTCGTTTTCATCTGTGATACATGGCGCTAGGAATGTGCTGCTGACGACGTCGAAGGGTGCAACTTGCGTCTGCTCGCTCATTGCTTACGCACTTGCTTGTTCGATCAATTGTGTTTGATAACCTTAAACAAAACACTTTTCTGGTCAGATCAAATATATATATTGGTATCGATATAGTATCTATCTAGTTACGCTGAAGTGAAATGTAAGTATATATTTTTTGGACTGAGGGTATTTTTAGCGAAACGTCACCTGCGATCTCGCGTTCGATAATGGCTCAATGTGCTCTTGCACACGGCGACGACGAAGGAGAAGGAGGCACAAGGCAACGACGGACGCATCCGCAGCAGCTGTAGCACGTACACGTGACTAGATCACGAGCGCGTCAAGCAGACAGACAACATACACACACACGCAGCCTTCAATCGCGCCATGGCGTTCAGCGCACACGCTACGAGCCAAGGCGGTCGTGGCGTCGGTGAGTCGTTGATCCTCAAGCGACGCCAGCGCGAAGACCACCTCGCGAGCTACACCGAGTGTGTTCGGGGACTCGAGAAGGCCAACTCGCGTGCCGAATGGGAGCACACGCTGCACGCGCGCTCCGAGGGCACGCACGTCCAGCGCACGCTGCGGCAGCTCAAGAACCAACAAGAGTCGCAGCTGCACTCGCGCCGCCTCAAGTGTGTATATCACCGCATGATGGGGTGCATTGCGACTCGATCGACGCGCTGACTGTCTGTATTGCTATTGCTGCCTCTAGACTCGCGGATCTGTACAATCGCGAGATGGAGCAGTGGAAACACGAGTGTCTCGCCAACGTCGAGACGCCAGAGGACCGCAAGCGACAGTGAGTGTGTATGCCGTATGCTGTATACTCTATACTGTATACTGTATACTATCTAATACCTGACTTGGGATGTCTACAGCATGATCCAACGCGCGTTGGAGCTCAAAGAACGGCGCGAACAGGAGCGCCGCGCACTCGTCGAAGCGAAGCGCATGCAGCAGTACCGGTGCGTTGTTTAGTGCGAGTCTGTCTGTCGCTTGTAACAGGAAGCACCAACACGGACGCTCGTGTGTACTCAATCCCCAGCGAGTCGTGCGACGACGTGCGTGTCGAAGACTCGCGCAAAGTGCAGCAAGTCGTACTCGCAGACCGCGACAAACAGCTCGACGAGCGCAAGCGCTTGGACGACGAAGAGGTTTGTTGTTGTCGCTTATAACTAAATCTACTCTGCGCCAAACGTGTTATACCAACTCACATATGTTATATACATGTAATTGCTACCACGACCCATGTACGACCCATTTCGACATCTCCAGCGCGAATATGAAGCGCGCATGGCGCAGCTCTGGGACGCTGATCGGCAGCGAAAAGAGACGCGCGAACGCGCCGATCGCGACGCTGCGATCCAGCGCAACGACGAGGTGAAAGCGATGTTGGACCTGCAGATCGACCTCGACCGCAAACGCACTGCCGACGACGAAGCGAACCGGCGCGCAGCGGACCAAGCGCTCCTTGACGAGTGGCAGCGCTTGCAGCAGGTCGAAGACGCGCTCGAGCGCGAGACGAAACAGAACGACATTGCGGTGCGACATGCTGGCTCTTATGTACTGAACTGACTCGATCGCATCGAAGAACGACACAAGTACTGACTGTATCGGGTGTGGATCTGCTGTTGCCACGACTCGTCTCGACCCGTCTCGGCTTTATATGTGCTCTGTTGTACCTATTGTAGCGCGCGCTCGACGTCAAGCGGTTCAACCAGGAGCGTGTCGCAGCGAGTCACGACGCTGCAATGCGCGAGCGGCAGTACGATAGCGCGCTGCTCCAACTCGCACTCGCGCAAGAGGCCGACGCAAAGCAGCGCGAGCGCGAGCAACACGACAAGTTTCGGCGCGAGCAGCTCGCGTTCCAGCGCGTACTGCAACAGCAGATCGCAGTCGAAGCCGAGGACCAGTCGGTACTCGATAAAGTACGATCCGACATGGAAGCGATGGTCTGGGCGAAGCGCGACGCGCAGCACAGCGCCGAAGAGGCAGCGCGGCACGAGCTCCTACACCAAGTCCTACAGTCGCGCGCACAGCAGATCTTATCCAAGCAGCAACAAGCCGAGCAACAAAAGCGCGACGACGCGGCGTACATGTCGCAGCTCGAGCGCGAAAGCGACGAAGCGCTGCAGCAAGAACTCCGCGACCACGAGGCGCGCCGCGACGCGCTCAAGCGCAACCAGCGCGACCTCGTGACGCAACTCGACGAGAAGCGCCGGAGTGACGAGCAGCAGCGCCAGACTGACTACCTCGAACTCAAGCGCATGCAACTCGCTGAGAAGCAGCACAAAGCGCGCGTGGCGCAGTTTTCAGCGGCTGCGCCAGTCGTCACGCACCGCCGCAAGACTGCGCAGTGGTACTTTGACGCCTAATCTAGGGTAGGTATATACACACAGACATACAAAGACACTCATATGTCCTGCTAAGTGCGATTTGCTAGCGCTGTTTATTAGCGTAAGGGTATGGACCACTCCATTTACACTGACTGTCGCAGCGTCACGGACTCGAGTCCTCGCCCTCAGCTGCGACGGCGTCGTCGAGCCAGTCGACTGAGACTGGTGCGTCACTCGCTGCATCACCTTCGAGACGAATGAGCTTGTTGCACTCCTTTGCGAGCTCCGCGAGCCCGAGGCGGCCTTTGCGAGCGATACACTTGGCGACCTTGTCCATCTCGTCTTCCGTAATGTAGATGAACTTGCCACGGTCGTCAATGAGACCCGAGAGCCGGTGCGCAGCTGTCAGCGCCTCAACACGGTCAATTGCGTCCTGCGTCGTCAAGCCAAACTCGGTTGCGAGATCTTCGAGCAGCACGACCTTGCGGCGCTGTAGGTGTATATATGCAGTCAGCCACGCCGTCACGTATACTATACATTCGTATGAGCTATACGACACACCTTGATAAAGTCGACAAACTGCTGCAACAGCGTCTGCGACGCGTCGCTATCGTCGGTGTTTTTTGCACCGGCTTCTTCGACGACAAACTGGCCTTTCCACGCGTCAAACTCGTCCTGATCGCGCTTTTCACGCTCCGCTGCGACACGCGTTGCTTCGGCGTCCCGCGCAGCTTCGCGCGCCGCGTCGTCGTCGCGCTTCTTCTGCAGCGCCTACTCGGGTTTTAGATGAGCGTGTAAGTACGTTGACAGCCAACCAGATCGAGAGAGAGAGAGAGAGAGAGAGAGAGAGAGAGAGAGAGAGAGAGAGACAATGACGCTCGCACCGCTTCGCGCGCTTCGTTGCGCTCGCGCTGCTCTTCGCGTCTTGCTTCTTCAAACTAGACAGAAGCGTGTAAGAGGTAGTGTCAGTGAGCGGTCCAAAATGCACAGGGTTTGCACACCTTTTGTATACAAATACCAAGATACAATGCACACACTGTGCACAATCAGCTAGTTCAGATACACTACTACGCACCCGCCGCATCTCTTCGCGCTCGCGCTTCTTCATCTCTTTCTGCAGCTCTTTCTTCGTGAGTGCGCGGCTGCAGGTGCCACGTGCGTATACACATCGACACAGACACGAGAGGCGCAGCAGTCGTGAGCGAGTGCGCGTGTGTCCACCCACCAGCCTGGACGCCGCAGCCTCAAGCGGTCGAACGAAAGCAGACAGACGCAAGCAGCACTTACGGCTCGACGAGTCCATCGGCAGCAACGTCTGCAGCAGCAGCGCCATCTTCGCCAGCAGCTGCAGCGTGCACCTCTGCTTCCGCCTCTTGCTGTTGTTGCTGTTGTTGTTGTGGCGCTGCTGCTGCTGCCTGCTCAGCACCCGCCCGCTTCTTGTCTTTGCGCTTGCGTATCGCAGCGAGTCCGCCAGCCGCGCCACGACGACCGCCAGCTTTTACGACACCATCGCCGGCATCTGCTGCAGCGGCGTCTGCGATGCGCTGTTGTAATGAACAAACGATCCGCAACACGAGAGCATCGATTGAGCACGAACGGCGCCTCAGGCAGCTCACTGCGAGATCACACGCACAGGTAAGAGCGAGAGAGCGCGAGAGAGAGAGAGTTGCGCACCGTTGAGCCGCCACGAAAGTAGCCGGCAAAGAAGAGCACGATGAGCACCGTGGAGCAGAGCCCGATGAGCGCGATGAGCAGCAGCACTGCATCCGAGACCATCTTGCACGTTTGCTTGCGCTTTCGTGTGATGTTCGGCTTGTTCACTTTGCAAATCGCTTGTCGAAAGCTCAATAATCAAATATATCATCAATATAAACATGAGAATGAAATGCAAGTTGTGCGACGACATAATATACTCGTCACGAAATATGGCGCTGCAAGCAATTAAACGAGTTAATTTGCACGTTGCAAAATACAACTTGCTTGACAATCGCGCTGCATGTTGCGTACTCGATGCGATTGATCGAGAAGGTTGGTGTGCGTATGGCTTGGCTATCGCGAATACGAGTAATGTGCATCAAGCACCACGCTCGAGATGGAGTGTTCCTACCAGTCGATACAGATAACGTCGTTATCTGGAGTGGCCGATTGATGCAGCTAGTGTTGCATTTTCGAAGCTCTGTTCAGCCACGATGAAGCATGCCGTAGTTCGCCACATCCTCGTTTGCAGAGCTGCTGCAGCTGCCCAGTGTGTGTTCGTTTGCATCTGCGTCACTACAAACTGGTCCGAAGCGACTGCTGCTATCGCTCGTCAAGTGCTCGGCGATGTGCTGGTGTTATTGTTGCAAGCAAATCCAAGCGGATGTCTCCAGACAAGAAGACGCGACGCGAGAAGCACGTCATTTCGACGCGAGCGAGCAATACGCCATCTTGCTGTAACGAACAACTGGGAGCCGTTAGTGCGTATGTGCGGTGCCTCGATCGACTGATTGCGACGTCGTGCTTTGGAATCGGAGGGTGGACTACGAACATGTCGACCGAATTCCATGGTGATCGATTCGCCACGACGAGCGTCGAGCAAGCGATATCACGCTGCGAAGGTGATGGATGCCACGACCAGCGCACAGCAGCAGCAGCAGTGGAAACGTGTCAGACAAGGCGTACTGGCACACGATGTCCGCTCTCTGCCTGCTGCGTGCCCGACGACCTCGCTCAATTCTGATCGAGTTGCTTGCACGAGCTAACACTGAGTCACAGCGACCTTGACGACAGCGACGACCGTGAAGAACGCGGTGAACGATCGAGATTGAGTGTTCGCGCAAAGCTCATTCGCTCGTCGGCGATGCACTCGATCGATCCGTCAAACGCTAAACAGCTCGCCCCATCCTTCAGCCGCATTGGCAACTGGACAAGCGAGTGTTTGCAGTCGCCGCTGGCGAGATCGCTCAAGAGTTTGCGATATCAACAGCCGCTACGATACCGCCGTTCCAAACAGACACAGAAGCGCGATCAAATCGCGCGAGAGCTCGTCAGCTGCGCTACATCAGGTGCGAGCCAGCAGCATGCCTCAGCGGCACTGAACAAGATCGCATGGGAGCGCTCAGATTAATGTAGCCGCAATGGACGGATAGCAACTACGACAACAACGACGGCGAGTCTGCTCGAGTTCGACACCATTTCGACCATCAAGCCCTTCATGCATGTGCGCGCATGGAATGCCAGCGCGTCAATGCGTGAGAAGGTCAGCGCGTGATGAGTGCGAGCAAGACGACACTTGTCGGTATAGCGGGACGCATCCGCAGGAGGGACCACGATAGAGGCGGCAGTGGCGACTGCGAACCGAATGAATGTCCCCGCTCACCCTCTTCATTGACGAGCCCCGTCAAGGTCTCAACGTACCCTGAACATGGCGTCGGCGACGAAGTCGCGCCTGCAGTCACTTTCAACACAGCCGCAGTTGCCTTGGCGCGACCAGGTTCACGAGTACTAGTATTTCGCGACCGCAGCAAGCTTTGCGGCGCTTGACCTGGTCGCTTGGTTGCGCAGACACGCACTGCTGCTTCATCTTCTCCTGACAGGCGATACGAATCTCCTAACATGGATCTATATCATTCAAAGGTTTCAAACGTGGACACATGTACCAATACAGCCCGAAATTTGTAAGAAACGAACACTACTGGGTGATGCACACGCTGTGTAGACCCAGACAAGATAGACTGCTTGCAGTAGGCATTTCAGACACCAGAAGCAGGTCTATCTCGTTGTTGGACGAAGAGTATTAGACTTGCTGCGCACTTGCGCCTCGGGACTGTATGTCGACGTATCGAACAACTGATAGCACATGTGACTGCATGTATATCGTTACAAAACATAGCGCATTCTGATTTTGTCTGACTTACACGCTGTTATCTCTTTGGATAGTCCAAGGAGTCGAGCACACCTCAATCAACGACGTTGTTCACGATTGACTATCGGATTCGGGTTTGGTCCGAATGTCATGTTCACCTCGTTACATACCAATTCGGAGGTTCATGTTGCGCGAAATGTCCGTGCTGTGAAAGTGTATACGTGTTGAGCACCTATTTTGTAGTTTTTCTTGGCAGCCCTACGTCACCTCATTTCTGACAGGCGCACGAAGGTTGTGAAATCGCTTGCCGCCACTTTGATTGTGCTTGTTTGACTTTGCGTCAAGCGAAGCGGACGAGCGCCAGGCGACCGTCGCTGCGCCTGTGCGAAGACGATCCACGCACGCGATCGCCAGGCATTGCTCACAGTGCGAGAGAGCAGGCAAGCGGAACGCAATGTGCATGCGTGCCTCTGCGTGAAGGGGGTTGCCGATTTGCCTGCGATGATGTAGTCGTGGCTCTCTATGTGAACGCTCCAGCCGTCCGAAAACGGATTGACTGGATGGTCGCCCATGCAGGCAAGATAGGCAATGTGAGCGAGCATTGCGACCGAGCGTACCGCCTTCCTCTGTGCACGCACGCACCCGCACTTTTGTTGCGTCACGCCTTGCTCGCTTAACACAAGGGTTTGCTGATTGGGGAACCGACACGTTGCGGGATCTCTGTGCAACTCGGTGGTCCAATCGCTCTTTACTACTCATTTCGTCCATTCAGAAGTCAAGACATGCTGTGGAATCCGGTATGCGGTGCAAAACGGTTCGGACGCAAACTGCTCGATTTCCGGAACCAAGGAGAAGACACAGGCTCGTCTGCGCGCAGCAACGCAACGCGGTTGCGATGTCTTTGGTGGCCGTCCGACCAGCTGGTGGCCTGAAACCCACTGCAGGTGCGTCTTGCTCTCTATGCTCGCAACTTTGTTGTTATTTGCAAGAAGCAACACTTTGCAAGACGAAAATGCCGCGCTCTCTGCACGAAATCCCTGTTTGTATGGTCCAGCGAGGACTTGTTGCTGTTGTCGTGTGATGCAAATGCAACAGCGCACACACACACACACACACACTCAACCAGCAAAGTATGCAAATCCCTTGAGGAGGCTCTCCAAGCGCCAACAACAGTCATCCAGAACCACGTCACGACCAGCGGCGCCTCGACACCTCACCGCATTGATGATTGTCGTTGTCTTATCTGCGACCCCTGCCAGCTGGTTCACAGCGCGACTCGCTGCTGCCCTCGCTCTCGAAAATAGCGTGCTCTCTTCTTGCTGGCGTACGCTCTCTCTCTCGCTCATACACACACTCACTCACACTCCAAGCCAAACAAACAAGCAAGCGAGTGCCAAGCACCACTTCCTCGTTCAGATCAGAACAAGAAGCGAGCGCGCGCGCGCGGGACCTCAAGAGAGAGTGAGTGACCTGCTCAGAACAGCAGGAGCGGCAACAGTTGCAAAACAGCAGCAAGGGTCTCACACTCTCACTCGCACTTGCATTCGCATTCGCATTCGCACTCGCACAGACAGACCCGACCCGACCAGAGAGCTGCAGGCGCGCGCTCATTGCGCATTTTCAAGCGCTCGAGCGTCTTGCCACAGTTGGATCGACGGCTGTCGCGTTGCGAGCATCCCCACACACGTGCCGCCATCGCCTGTAGCGAGCAGCAAACAGCAAACAACACAGCACCAGCATCAACATCCGCACAAACACCACCGCCACTCAACCCACGCCCCACTTGTCCGCGATGTCGACTGCGAGCTTCAGTAGCTCTCATAGCGGCGGAGACGCGCGCGGCCACGCGAGCAGCAGCAGCAGCAAACACACCAATAGCGGGTACTCGATGTTCCCGATCGTCGAGAAGACGTACCGCGTGCGGATCACGGACGACATTGAGCGCGACCTCAAGTTCTTGGGCCAGTCGCGCATCGACGCACTCACGTCGCGCTTCGACATGGCGCTCGTGAAGGAGAAGAGCGACCTCCAGGTCTTTGAGTTGGCCGAAAAGGAGTTCTACACGATGAAAGGCGTCACGCACGTGAACGCGCCGCTCGAAGAGGTCATGGACCTCCTACGCATGGAGTCAACCACTAAGCTCCGCGAAGTCATGGGCGAGATCTTTGGCACGCTCTTCCTCGACGGCGCCGTGCTCTATCGCGCCAAGGACACGCGCAAGCACGAGAGCTTGTCCGTCAACTGGACCGCGCTCCAGGCCTCGAAGCCACACTTGCCGCACCGCGACTACGTCTTTTTGCGGTACAACGACATCTTTGAGCGCCATGGCAACGAGACGCAGTCGTACCACTCGAGCAGCACGGGCTCGGGGCTGTACGTCGGTGCGTCGATCTGGGAGTCGATCGAACTCGATGGGACCGATCCACTGCCGTCGTCGCAGAACGTCGTGCGGCTCCGCATGCGTCGCTGCGGCATCGTCGTCGAAGAGACGAGCTCAGCTGCGGGGCTGCGCATCTCGTTCTTTTTGAGCGAGGCGCACCCAGGCCGGGCGTCCGTGTCGTCGCTCACAAAAGCGTGGATGACAAAGCTCGTGAGCTGCACAGCTGACATTGCAAACGTCGTGATCGCGCGCGCACTTGCCTCGCAAGCGTTGCTATCGAAAGACCAGTTTATCAAAGACGGCGCGACGTGCTTCCTCTGCATCAAAGCGTTCAGCATGTTTCGGCGCAAGCACCACTGCCGCGTCTGTGGCGACGTTGTCTGTTCCAAGTGCTCGGAAGTCAAGAACTTGAAACAGAGCGGCGTGACGAAAGAGATTCGCGTCTGCATGCAGTGCCGCAACAGCAGCACGGCGTCGATCCGGAGCTCGGGCAGTGGCGACTCGCGCGGCGTTCGGTCGGGCGGTGTCCCGAGTTTGCATTCGAACTCGAAGCCGAGCTTCTCGACGTTCTCGATGGCGTCGTCCTCGGACGCGTCGGCATCGGCGTCGTACGACGAAGAGACGTCGACGTACACTGGTTCGACGTCATCGACGAACGCGCACGCGATTCCCGAGCACTCGCTCTCGGACGCAAGCGACTCAGCCGCAGCCACCTACAGCCGATCGAATGGTGGCGGCCCATCCCGATCGGGCCGCCACGTTGGCGTCGGCCCCGAACAGCCGCGGCTGTTGAGTAAGAAACCGAGCATGACGTCGTCCGACATGATCTTGCTGTCCAAGCAAGAGGCCGCACTGAGCCACGACATGATCATGCTCGCACACCGCAACGGCAACGGCAATGGCAACGGGAACGGCTACTCGGAGTTTGCGCAGTACAGTGCTGGCGACCATCACCACCACGGCCTTGGGAACAGCGGCATGACACCGGACGAAATGGCCGAGATGGAGCTCCGAACGACCGTGCACGAGAACACACCGTTCAGCTACGCACTGAGCTACACGAGCCGCCATGAGTGGCCAAAAGCGCCAGTGCCAATGAACGAACCAGCGCGGCTGAAAAAAGTCCGGGAACTGCACCTCGCGGACCCGGGGCACCACTTCCAGGAGATGTGCGAGTACGCAGCTGCTGAGATGGGCTGCCAGATCGCGGGCGTCTGCTTCATTGGCGACAAGAGCGGATTCCTCATGGCCAAAGTCGGGCTCGACAAGCGCGAGTTGCCGCGCAACGTGCTGTTTGACGCGCACACGATCATGTCGGACGACCCGACGATCGTGCTCGATGCAACCGAAGACATTCGGTTCGTCAACAACCCGCTCGTACAGGACGGGCAAGTGCGCTTCTACGCGGGCTTTCCAATGA
The DNA here is from genome assembly GCA_023336405.1 of Globisporangium echinulatum. Lineage (NCBI taxonomy): Eukaryota > Oomycota > Peronosporomycetes > Pythiales > Pythiaceae > Globisporangium > Globisporangium echinulatum. Next base: position 14,936 of record JAADWX010000070.1, on the reverse strand, counting down.
TCACGTCCGACGGGTATACCGTCGGCGCGTTCTGCGTCGCCGACCCGTTTGCGCGCGAGAGCCTGAGTGGCGACAAGTACTTTTTCCTCAAGAACCTCGCAGACGTCGCGATGCGCGGCGTCGAGCAGAACACGCTGAACCAGATCGCAGGTGTGCCGACGACGACAACAACGGAACTCGGCGCGTTCCACGTCCCACCGCCACCGGCAATGAACATTGTCGACGCGCACCAGACGATGCAGGAGCTTCTCAAGACTGCGTACTCGACGCAAGTGCAGGTGCGCATGCAAGTGAACCCGTTGACGCAGTAGCGGAGCAGCGAGTGGCGAATGGCGCTGGCGGACCAAGTCGAGGCGAGCTAGCGAGGCTGTAGCCATCCGATCCGATGCCATCCTACTCGTCGAGTAGGGAGTAGTACTACTTGCAGCCAGCGACCGAGACACCACATAGTTGCACAGAGAGTTGGCGACGCAGAGTCTGCGAGGCGGCGGGGATGTGAGGCCGCTCGGTCGCCTGCGAGCACCTGCCGCTCGCTCTGAACGGTCCCCTTTCTAACTTATCGTAGCTCTGCGCGACTGACTTGATGGACTGGCTGGCATCAGGCCGTCGGTCAATCCGTCGCGCAGCACTTTGCAAATCCGTTCGGCAGTGTTGGCTGCGGCTCCGTTTGTTGGTTGTATACGTCCTCGAAAGCTGTATCGTCTTGGCACTCGCCCACCCTGCACATCATTGCATTGTGCGTCATTTGCTGCTCAACAGGAGGGACGACGTGGATGGCAACAGCATCCTCAACTGTACGAGTACACACACCACTATACACATCGCTACGTCACCACCACATTGGGTTCAAAACTGCTACTCGCGCACGACGCCAACCCCGACGTGCTGCTGGTGCTCGTCCACGCCATGGCCTCCATGTATAGTCGCTGCGTGCTCTTTGCACGTACGAGCGACTTGTCGCGCGCGCTTGCGTTTGTGCGAGTGTTTGCTCTACGAGCCAATCAATCCAGCGAGATACGCGAGTGGCGCCGCTCGTCCATCGAACTGCATACGTCGCTCTCATGGCTGTTCGCGTGCACATGTCTCTACAGTGCGCGAGCGTGGCACAAGCAGTTGCTTCCACTCGACGATCGCTCTTGTAGAGCGACCTGTTCACAGTCACGCACAGACACACAGACACACACAAGAGGCGCATTCGTCCATTTCCATTCTGTATTCGACCGAGCAGGACGCACTGCGTACTGCTGCTACTGCTGCTGTGTAGCGTATCGGCATCATCCAGAGTCTGCCCTGCCCTGAGCAATGGCGCATGTCGAGCAGCTCGCACGCACAGACGCACACACCCTCACAGTCTGCTACGCAGAGCACTCTAGTTCTTGACCTCCGACAGGTCCCAGTCGTCGTCGTCGTCGTCGTCGATGCCAGCGTAAAAGTTCGCGAGCGAGTCCTCGATCGACGTCGTGCGCTTCTGCTGGCGCAGCGCGTTGCCAGCGTCGAGGAGCGTGACGAGGTGGACCTTTTGCTTCCACTGCATGAGCGTCTCTTCGAGCTCCATGTTCGCCTTCGTGATGAGCATGTCAACGACGCGCGGGTCCTTTACGTCCGCGTGCTTGCGGAAGAGCGCCTGCACGGCGAGCCGCGCCTCGGCCGGCTCCATCGAGATGTCGTACAGCGTGAGCACGCGCGGCACCTGCTTGGTGATGTAGCGGTAGAGCGTCACGGCAGGACTTGCTGTGCGACCGGCCGCTTTCTCGGCTGCTACGCGCAGCGCCATTGCTCCAGAAGAGAGAGTGTGTGTCTGCTGTTTGTGCGTGCGTGCGGACTTGCGCGCTCGCTCACTTGCTGGTCGGTCGCTTCGCGTGACTCGCTTGGTCGCTTCCACGTTCCGTCGGTGGTGGTCGAGGGGGACAGATAGGCAAAGCGCAGCCGTACAGCCTTGTATTGCACAAAGCGTGTGCTGTCTATCAGAAATCACTGATATAAGCCTCATATTTGTATTAATATCTGAAGAGTAAGAGTAAATATATGAAATGGATGTGATTGGACACGTAATATGTGATTTGTAACATATATCCCAATTTGGACGCGAAATTTGCATACTAACACATTGAGTCTCAAAAACTGCTTGAAATAGACAGAAACTCGGAGCTGCTTCAAACTGAGACTTTCAAGCAATGCGTGTGATGAGCCAACGTGCATCACAAGTGTCAAAGTCATCAATACGTTGGCGTCGTCTTCAGTTGCTGATCTCTCTATCGCGTGTGTAGACTCTCACGCTCTATGCATTCCCATGTGTCGACACTCCCATTCCCTGCTGTTGATGCACGCAGTGTGTTGTGTAGTCCGACCTCGAACTTGTGTTGACTACGAGTTCATCATCTATTTCGAGTAGCAACAACAGCGAGCGAGCGACAGACTGTCAAACGCAAACGCAAACGCCACATGGCCGCCACGCCAATACTCGTAGTTCCACTACTGCTCATCTCGACGCACTAAGTCGATCGCACTCTCACTTTGAGCTTCGAGGACAGCGCCACATCAAGTCTGTCGTGTGAGCCGTGCGCCATCATCGCTTCAGTTGACGGCGTCGAGTCGGATGGGAGGACCACGCAGGCAACGCATTCCCAGTCGTCGTTGCAGGCTCCCCTGCGGTCGCTTTCACGGCCAAATGAGTGATCTCTCCTCGTACGACGAATGCTGCAACGGCGGCATCGCGTCAGTGACGCAGGTACACACACAACAAGTAAGCAAACAAACAAACTCGTGCTTGTGTTGCGTCATGCGTGTCAACGCAAGTGGAGACGTTGCTCACAAACGCCTTTCGTTCGTCTGGCGCTCGACGAGCAATCGATTTGTGATTGCGCAGCACGCTTTTGCGATGACTGAAACAGCACTAGGATCGGTGGTGGTGGCGTCACTTGCCAGTCAGGAAAAAGAACACCGCGGCGCTGCGTGTTGTGTGAGCAGTGGTCGTCCTCGTTCGCATTCGCGAGACGCGGCGATGAGTGCGAAAAGCGGTTGAGCAAACACTGACGAGGTCGCCCGCGCGATGACCTGACGTGTCGATCGCACGTCACTCGCCTCCGCCCCACACCTGCTCCATGTTAACGCAATGGCGACGAGATCACCACTTGCAAGTCGTTGGTCGGTTCCGATCTACTGTAGGTACGTGCTGCTGCTACTGGCGCCGCGTGGTTGTGGCAACCGCATGCAACGCGACAAAGGATACTGACGCAGTCCAGTCGCAATGCGAGAGAGAGTGAGAGAGAGAGGTCGTCGTTTTTCGGGGGGACTGGTCTCCTTGGGCAAGCCGAGAGTGCTTGCGGGAGCAGGTGGGGGACGACAGCGTATCAGTCTGCGAGCAGCTCGATGTGTGTGTGGGAGTTTGGCTCGAGTGTGCACCTTTTCTTTCCGGTAAAGTTGCGCCGTTTATGGTAACTGCTGCGGAATGACATGAGATGCACTCGAACGAGAGATGGACAAGTCGGTCCACGAGCCAGTTCACGCGATAAATTACATTGTGCGTTGCGTTGGCGCACGCAAAAGCAGTCTAGCCAATACCAGCGCGCACAGCAATGTAGTATACGGGTTCTATTTTGATGCGCGGTCATTTATATCGTGACCAAGTCGAGGTCACTCGACGAGGACGAAAGGGAGATGTGTGCTCATGAGTTGCCAATCAGCTCGTGCGCATGCGCGTTGCGGGCACAAGCAGCGCATCGGATCGATCGATCGATCATTCGATCACTCTGTTGCTTGCAGTTGCCTGCAGCTGACAGTCAGCGCGCTGCTGCTGCCGATCGGTCGTTCCCTCTTGGTCGCTCACTCGCGCAAGTGCAGCAGAGGGAGCAACGGAGCGACTGACGACTGCAGCAGAGCCAGCGATTGCACAGCAGCCGACGGACGCCAGCAGCTGTTGCAGATCAGAGAGAACAGAGAGAGTGTGAGAGAGAGTGAGACCAACAGACTAGCACGCACGTCCGTCCTCTTGCGGCACACTCGAGCACTGGCCGCGACGAACGCAGCAAGAGCACTCGCACCGCACTCGACTGCGTGCCGCACACGCAGCAGCAGCACGACACGACACGACACGCCAGTCTCCATACACATACCCCTCGACACACACACACACACACAGAGCAGACACACATACAGTCGTCATCATGAACATGAATCGGCCGACTGCGATGAGCACGACCGGCGTCGCTGCCGACGTGTCGTCGCGCGGCTACGGCGACCAGATCGCTGCGCACTACCGTGTGCACGAAGCACTGACACCGGAGCTCGAGCTCAAGCTCGAAGCTGTCGGCGAGCGGCGGCTGCGCAAGTTGCTGCGCTGGGTCGCCGACGACGACGAGAGCAGCGCGCCGCTGCTGTCGACACGCAGTGCGTCCTCGTCGTCTGCGAGCAGCACCGAGTACGAACCACCACCGCCAATGAAGCTCATGCAGGAGAAGGAGAACTACCGCGTGTACGAGCAGCAGCACGAGCGCGAGAAGCTGCTTGTGATGAAAGGCGTCTTGCTGCTCCAGAGCAGCAGCGTCGACGACGTCATGACGCTCTTGTCGGGCCGCACGGCTGCCGACACGCAGGACTTTCTCACCGACGTCTTTGCGTCGCAGTACGGCGACAGCGCCGTGCTCCACCACGTCGACATGCACGCGCACGCTGCGTTTGCCAAGCGCCGCGCCGCTGCTGCTGCGAATGCGTCAGCCGCTCATACACTACCACTATCAACAACGATGCTGTTCCAGTGGCTCGCACTGCGCGACACGAGTCCGCAGCTCCCGCTCCGCGATTTTCTCTTCATGCGCTTCAACCAGACGTTTGGTACGCGTAGCGACGACCCAGTGACACCCAACAGCAGTAGCGGCTCGACCGGCAGCGCTGCTGTATACGGCGCGTCGGTGTGGGAGTCGATCGAGATTGCGAGCTGCCGGCCGCTCTTTAGCCCCACGACGATGGTGCGGCAGCGCTTCAAGCACTGCGGCTTTGTCGTCGAGAGCGCTGACGACACGAGCGCGACGCGCGTGACGTTCTTCATCACCGCGCCGTTGGAGCCACAGACGCTCGCGAACGACCGGACGTGGCTGTTGCGCATGGCGGCCGCGGTCCGTTTGATCCCGAGTGCGCTCGTGAACCAGCGCATTCGGCTCCACCAGTTGATCGACAAGGCCAAGTGGGACGCGCGTGACAAGTGCGCGCTCTGCACGACGACGTTCAATCTCATGAAGCGGCCGCACCACTGCCGCCTCTGCGGCACGTCCGTGTGCTCGAAATGCGGGACGCTCCGGCGCGATGCGCGCGCACGCCACGCAGCAGCAGTGCGCGTTTGCCTCTCGTGTCTCAACGGCGAAGACACGAGCGCGCTCTGGGGCACGAGCATGTCGACCAAGCACTTTAGCAGCCACAGTACGTTGAGCCACAGCAGTAGCTACAGCAATATCAGCGTTGGGAGTCTTAGTGGCCGCGGCGGTGGCAGTAGCCGCAATGGCGTAGGCCACCCGACAGCTGCGACGCCATCGGCTTCAGCTGCTGGTGGGATGCGCAACAGCCGCGACAGCGCCGCGAGCAAAGACTCGTGGAGCTCGCGTGGCGACGCTGAGCGGTCGCGCACGTCGGGCCACAGCAGCAGCGTCGCGTCGTCGTTCAGCAGCTCGTCGCGGTCGTTCGACGACGCCGGTGCCGACGCCGACGCTGCACTTGCGAGCCTCCGCATCAAGCAACCAGCTCCATCGGCAACCTCGACGATCCTCGAGCGCGACCGCGACGAAGACGATGTTGTCGCCAACACGTCGTTTGCGTACCCGCTCACGTTCAACCGCGGCATGGCGTGGCCCGACTTTCCAGTCCCACCAACCGAGCAGCAGCGCCTCGCGCGCATCCGGACGCTCAATCTGTCGCAACAATACGCCGCGTCGTCACTCAAGGAGCTCCTCGACCTCGCGCGCACGAGCATTTGCTGTCCAGTTGCAACGGTCGCAGTCATCACAGCGTCGACGTGTCTGCTCGTCACATCGGTTGGACTTGCAGGCGACCAACTCCCACGGGACGTTGCACTCGAGTCGCACGTGATCATGTCGCGCGAGCCGTTCGTGATCCTTGACACGCTCGCGGACGAGCGCTTTGCGAAGAACCCGCTCGTTGCGCAGCTCCACATTCGGTTCTACATCGGTTTGCCGCTCGTGACGCGCGACGGCGTCGTCGTTGGGTCGCTGTCACTTGGCGACGTCGCGCCGCGCGACATGGTCAAAGGCACCGACTTGCGCGCACTCGTGCGGCTCGCAGCACGCATTGTCGACAAGATGGACGCCGGTGGCATTGCCGCTGCTGCCGAGTTGGACCACGCGACAGCAGCAGCAGGAAGTGGTGCGAGCATGAGCAACAGCGCAGCGCCGATTGGAGGCATGCTGCTGCTGTGAGCTAGTAGTGAGTAGTGACTCGTATATGTCGTCGTCATGTGGACACTCGGTAGTTTGTGATTGAAGCAAATAAGAGCGAGCAGTATTTAGTGTCCACTGGCGTTTATGTCGCTTTTTGTATTGTCTTTTGTAGTGTCCATCGCAAATGTCCACCTTGAAGTTGCAAGTATATCGGACAACCTAAACAACAAATCGGTAGCAGTTACTGCGACTACGCACGACGGCGTTTGCTCAATGACGATGCTCGGCGCTGCTGCTGCTGCTGCTTGCGCTTGCGGCCGTTGCCGCCCCAGTCCGACTCGTCACTCGTGTCGTCGCTCTCTTTACTCTCGTCATCATCGTCACTCTCGTCATTGTCGCTCGTGTCGTCGCGTGCGTCACTCACCGAGTTGACGCTCTCGTCGTCATCATCGTCGTCGTCATCGTCCGACACAGCACGACGGCGTGCGCTACTGCTGTTGCCTCGCAATGGCGCGGCCTTTGCTGTGCGCTTTGCTGGAGCCGACGCTTTTGCTTTTGCTTTTGCTTTCTGCGGCTTGTTGCTCAACGTACTAGCGACGCTACTGCGACTGCGACTGAGCAGCTGCTGCGACTTGCGACTCGCACTTGGTTCGGGCTTGCCGCCGCCGATTGCGTCGAGCAAAAACTTGACAAAGTGCGCTTGGAGTTCAGTCACTACCTCGCCGACAAAGCCGTCCCACGTGTTGTACGTGATCGCATTCGAGAGCGTCAAGTACAGATCGTCCTACAATAGTACGTCAGACCGTGTCAGTAGCCAATACACACTCGTGAATCTACATACCCCAGACAGAGTCCCAACACAGCACGACTACAATAGGCGCATAGACGTACAAAGTACGTTTCAAAGTCGTCGTACTCGTCGCCGTCGAGCTTCTCGGCCATCAACCCAAAGTCCATCGGGTGCGCAATGACGCTAAAGTAGCCGGGTGCAACGTCTTCGGTCACTGCAGTGGCAAAGACCTCGTGCACGTCGAGCTGCATGAGCGCTTCGTGAAAGTCGCGAAGGACTTGGGACAAATCGTCGTCGCACTGCGTCGCGAGCAGCTCGCGCTGCGCGGTCGTGAGCGAATCGAGCAGCGCGTCATGGTCCACGAGACCGTCGACGACAGTCGCGCGCGCCGACTTGGCAGCACCGAGGACTGTACGCGGCGGTTGCTGCCGTTGCCGCTTGTTCGCGCGACTCGGCGTGTCACTATTGCTTGCTGCGCTCGTTGTACGCGCGCGTGGACCAGCACGAGCAGGCGTTGCATTGGCATTGACGACGACGTTTGGTCGCTTTGTCAAGGCTGTCGCTGTTGTGTTCCGCGGTGTGCGCTGCGCTGCTGCACGTGGCGACTGCAACTGTGACGTGGTCGTGTTGTCTGTAGCAGTAGGAGTGTCGGAAGCTGTCGAAATGCTCCGTCGCGTGCTGCGCACGGGCGACGCGTGTACGTGCGACGTCCGCACGCTACTGCGAGTCGTCGGACTCTGCATGACCGTGACGCTACTGGCAGACGCGGTCATCGCAGCAGCCGCCATCTCCAACTCTGCAGCAGTTGGCTCCAACACTTGCAGCAATGCATCTGCATTGTCGAGAGTGTCGACATTGTCCGAGTCGTTGTCGTCCTCGTCAGCCTCAGGAAAGCCGTCGACAGTGTCACTTGGCGGGAACCGAAACATGCGACACGCGCCGTGCGGATCCCAGTCTTCACTGCGCAACAGTGCGGGAAAGTGGCGCAGCACTTGCGAGAGCAGCGCGGCGTAGATGCTCCGCGCGTTCTGCGCAATGCTGCTCGTCGAGACGTTGTACGTCTCGCAGTTGCTGCAGAGCAGCGCGGCATCGGCGAGGAACGCTTCGACCTGCCGATAGTACCCGTTGCGGACGCGCTGCTGGAGCTTCGTGAGGTCCACGGGGTTCGCGACCGTGAGCACGTAGTCGAGGAAGCTGCTGTCGACCGGGTACAGAAAGTCGCGCGAGATGCTCAAGTGCCGGATCGTCTCGAGCTCCTGCAGCAGCACAGCGCGCTTTGCGCCCGTGACGCGACGCGATCGATACAGAGCCGTTGCAGGCTGTGCGCGCTCGGCGCGTTGCTTCGCTGCCCATCGCGGCGTGCCAGCGACTGGCTCGATCTCCCACGGACTCACGTTCGTGCCGGCAAGGTCCGGGTCGGCCCAGTCGACTTCGACGCACTCCCACGGCGTCTGCATGCGCCGTACTGGCAGCTGCTGGCCTGATGCGTTGTCAACACTGTCAACACTGTCGTCAGTTGGGACAAACTTGGTCGCAAAGCCGCGAATGACGCCGTACGTGCGGCCAGACGCTGTCTCGGCGCCGTGCTCGTTCAGCTCGACGATCGGCATCTCGACGCGCTCACCGACGCGCCAGTCGCCGCGCACGCCGCGCTCGTACACGTGGTCGAGCACGACAAAGTTCGCAACGTCGTGCGGATGGTACGTGAACGCAAACTGGAACCGCTCGGCGACCGCGTCACGCGTCGGTTGGAGCGCAGCGTCGACGCCCGTGAACTGCGCAAACGGCGACGCTGCTGCATCAAACAGCGATGGCGGCTCGTCCGACTTGGTCTCTTCGTCGACCGTGTTATTGTCGATAGTATTGACAGTGTCGCCAATGTTGTTGTCGTCAATATTGTCAAACGCAGCCGTCGGCACTGCGAGCACCGCGAGCGTCAGCTCGCACTTGATCGACTGGCACTGCGCGTACTCGGCGAGCGTCGGGAAGACGTAGCGCACGTCAGCGACGCGGCACTTGAGCGCAAAAAAGGTGCGGAACTGTGCAGCGAACGCCGGCGTCGGCTCGTGGCACGCGCGCTGGTACGGCGTGTGGCCCTGCGGGAAGTACGTGACGTAGTCGCCGAGCTGCGGCACGTACGACTGCGTCGTTGCGAGCGAGAGCTGCTGGAGCCACTCGCGGTGGAACGTCAGGCCGAACCGCTTGGTCACTTGGTCGTCCTGCGCACTATTACTACCAGCACCACTACTGCCAGTAGCGCCTGCAGCGATCCGACTGCGACCACTCGAGTCGGCATCACTACGACCACCGACACTGTCGGACTGTTCAGCCACACCCGATCGCTGCGCTTCGTGCAACGGACAGTAAAAGTGCATCTCGTGCATCGCCCAGCCGCACGAGAGCGCGCACTTCCAGTGGTACGACCGCGGACACGACTCGACTGTACAGCCGACCGTCGCACCGCGCGCTTTGCACTCGGCGCACACGAGTGAGCGGCCACGTCGGATCTCCTTCGTGACGTTGTACCACCGGCCATCTCGATTGAAGCACAGCGGCGACGCGATCGCGCACTGGTCGTGCACAAACAGCCGCTGCGCGCCGTTCACGAGCGGATGCTCGCCCATGCTGTCGCCTGGCAGCTGGAGCACGCCGCCGTCGTCGCCACTGTGGCAGAAAGCGCACACGATTGCGGCGTCCGGCTGGCCGAGCTGCTGCCGCTTCGCGGCGAGGAGCTCGGCGTACGTGACGCTGCGGTCGAACCGGTCGAGCTGATTGTCGCCCATGATGAAGCCGTCGTTCGTCTCGACCACAACGTCGCGCGTCGACGGATCGTCGTCGTCGTCGTCATCGACTGCAGTCTGCTGACGATGCTCGGCACCAGCGCTGCTGTCGCGACTGTCTGCACCACCAGTCGATCTGCTCCGACTGTAGATGTTGTCGTCGCCATCGTCATCACTCGCAACGACTCGGCGACGTCGCGTCAGTGCGGCTGCAGCGTGGCGGCGCGTACGGCGTCGTGGCGCCTCGTCATCATCGTCGCTGCTGTTGTCAACACCATCAACGTCATTCGCTGCACTGTCACGGAGCCGCCGGCCGCCGCGGCGCGGGAAGCGCAGTGTGCTCGTGCTGCTCCGACTCGACGCGGCACGCAAGCGGCGCCGGCGGTGGAACCGAGGCGACTCTCCATCGTCGGCGTCGCGATCGCTCAGCAAGTCGTCGTCGTCGAGTTCGTCGTCGTCGTCATCATCATCATCATCGTCCTCATCTTCATCCTCATCGTCGTCGTCGTCGAGGCGGTTGCTGCGCGTCGGTGGCGCCTGAAAGTCCTCGTCGCTCCGATCGTCCTCGCTCGAGATGACCATGTTGAGCACTGACGTGTCGCGCTCGTCGAGTGACGCGGCCGCGCTGCGACGCCGCCCACCAGCTGCGTTGTACCGGCGCCGGAGCTCCGACAGCGCAACTGGCGCGCCATTGAGTCGATACGACGCGGGTGCAACGACTCCATCGATATCGCCACCGCCGGCTCCACCACCACCAGTACCAATACGTCCAGTGCGCCGGTCGCGTCGATTCCGCGGCAGCACTGCGCTTGGGAACGACTCGCACGCGTCGCGGTCATCGTCCAGCGCGTGGCGCACGCGGCACTTGATCTCCGACTCGGTCGCCTGTTCGATGCGCAAGCGCCGATTCTGCGCGCGCTGCTCCGGTGTCAGCGACGCAGCACCCGCCGGCAGTAAGTGCGGCGGCTGATGCGCGTACTCGATCTGGTAAATGTCGACGAGCGGTCCCGGTGCCATGAGGCTCGGGATCTGCTGCGTCTCGCGGTCGAGCACGTTCAAGTGCCGATCGGTCACGAGAGCCGCGTAGTCGCTTGGGAAGTACTGCTGCACCGGTGTCGCCGCAAACTGCTCGCCCGAGCCGGTGCCAAAGACCAAGAGCCGACCGATGCGGTCGGTAAAGCACAGGCCGGTGCCGTCGGGCGTAAAGCCGCCGTCAAGCAGCGGCACAAGCTCGCCGTCGGGCGAGACGTTCGTGAACGCTTTGAGCATTGTGCCGCTTGCAATGTCCCAGAGAAAGATGCGGCCGTCGTAGCCAGCGGTCACGACAATGCGCCAGTCGTGCGGGTGCACGTCCATGACAAACACGGCGTTCGTGTGGCCGTTGCGCTTCGCACGGTCGATCGCTGCGAGCGTGAACACGAGCGCACCGGTCGCTGGGTCCCACACGCGCACGCGCTGCTGCCACACAGCGTCCGGCGCGTGCGACTCGGGCTTGACCGAGTGCAGCGTCACGAGGCGCCGGTCGTCGTGGCTCCAGCTGAGCGTGTCAACGGCCGGGACCGGTCGCTTGCGGGTCTGCACGCCGTACAGACTCGCGAGCGCATCGGCATCGGCGTCAGCATCCGGCTCGTCGGCGAGCAGCACGGTGTGCGCGAGCTTCTTGGTCTTCTTGAGCTTCCGGTCGTCCCAGACCCAGACGCGCGTCGTGCCGTCCTTGATCGACGCCGTCGCGATGCGGCGCCCGTCGTTGCTAAACACAATGTTCGTGACCGGTCCCGAGTGGCCCTGGAGCACCGCGACGGGCTCGAGCGCAGGTAGTGCTGGCATGTCGACATCTGGCAGCGCTGCAGTCGTCTGCGGTAGCTGCGGCAGCTGCGTCTGTGGCGGCGGTGGCAGCTCCGGTAGCTGCAGTGGCAGTGGTAGTAGCACTGCTGCTGCTGGTACTGCTGGTGCATCAGCCCCAAGCGCTTGTGGCTCAACACCGTCTGCCGCCGGTACAGCAGGTGCTGCTGCAGGTGCAACAGCTGCACCGAATGGAGTATCGACAACAGCAACTGGAGCGGCACCTTGGGGTTCCGCGTCTGCTGCAAGTGGTACTGCTGGCTGCTCAGCTGCAAGTGGTGCGACTGGCAGTGGTCCGTTATCAACTGGTGCTGCTGGCGCTGCTGCACGATCGACGTTGAGCTGCAGCGCGTCTTCGTGTTGGTACTGTGACGTCGACACGGGCGCGTCCGAACCCGAGAGCACCGAGACGTCCCAGACGCGGCCGACACCGTCTTGGCTGCCCGTGACGACGAACTTGCCACAGCGGCTATACACACACATCACAGCGTTCGCCAGTCTCTTCAGTCCGCCACCATCAACATCCATACTTCGTCATATTCAGACAGACTGACACAGTCACACCGACGCACCTGAAACTCAGACAGAGCACTTTGCAGGACCGCACGCCCTGGCGCAATGCACCGGCTGCGAGAGAGAAGACCGGGTGGAGACTCAGGAGGTACGCGCCGCACGCGTTCAGCCGCTGCGCTGTCTCGACCTTTGTCTCGCACGGCGCCGGTGGCACGATCGCCGGTAGCGTGTAGCAAAAGCACCGGCCGTCGTTCGACGCGGTCACGACGACGTCGCGCGTCGGGTGGAACCGCACGGCGTTCACAATGCTCGTGTGACCAAGCAGCACAGCGACCGGCGCGCCCGTCCGCAACTCCCACACGCGCACGGTCTTGTCGTCCGACGACGACGCGAGCAGCGAGTTTGCGCTGTTCACAGCGAGGTCCGTGATGTTCCCGACGTGGCCGCGCAGCGTAAAGAGCAGGTCGCCAGTCATGAGCGACCAGATCTTGACGAGTCTGTGGGCGTGTGGAATTGGGGGGATGGGCGATATCGTTAGATACGCAATTGCAAATAAGAGGAGCGATGCCTTGGATGGGATGGCGTCATACCCTAATACAGGCAACTACGACACCCATATACTGTATATCAACTCGTGCACACACACAACCGTACCTGTCGTCTGCGCCGGTGATGACAAACTGTCCGAGCTTGTCGTACGTGAGGCAGAACGCGCGGATCTGCAGGTGGCCGCACAGCGTCTTGAGGCGACGCACGCGGCTGTAGACAAACGGCAATGGCAGCGCACCAATCGGTGCTGGCTGCACTTGACGTCGCTGCAGCAACGTCGCTTGGTTCCGCCCTGTACGCGCGCGACTGACAAGCAGCGTCGCACGCGTCGCGCGGTCCATCAGCGCGTTGAGCTTCACGTCAAGTGCGCGCTGTGCGTGCTTAAGCTCGAGCAGTTGTCGCAGTGCACGCACGTCTGCAGCAAGTGAGGAGACCGTGTCGGTCGCTGGACCAGTCGCTGGACCAGTCGCTGGTACAGTCAGGACATCAGCTACAACTGGCACCTGCAGCAACTCATTGCGCACTGCGAGTGGGAGGTCGTCGATACTTGCGACGGTCGTGTACTCGCGCAAACGCTCAAACTTGTGCACGACGCGTGCGACGACGCGCTGCGTCCGGACGTTCGCCCGCAGCTCAAACAGCGTCGCGACAATGTCTTTTGCAAGCGCACGACGTGCGTCCTGCGACAGTTCGAGCGTCTGGTGCGCGAGCCGCGACTTGAGCAGCAGCGATCGCGGCGCCGTCGTTCCCAGCAGCCGCGAACGGGTTGACGTGCTGCTGATGCTGCTGCTGCTGCTGCTGCGTGGCGTCAATGCGAATGACGCGCTGCGTGGCGTCGAGCTGTTGCTACGGGGCGAGCTCGACGTGGCGACTGCCGACCCAGTTGCTGATGCAGTGGAGTCGGTCACGACGCTCTGCATGAGGCCGAGCAAGTGCGTCGGGGCAATATCGCGATGCCGCAGACGGTAGTCGGCGTACGTCGACGGCTTGCGGTCGCCCTGCCACGTCATCGTGTCTTTCAGCAGCCGGTGCTCTGTGAGCTCGTCGATGAGCACGTCAGCGGCTTTCGAGCACTTGGACCGGCGCTTGAGGTAGTCGGCAATGAGGAACAGCACCTCTGCGTCATGCGCGTGCAAACGACAGAAGGGCAGCAGAAGTCGCATGGAGTTGCGCGTTAGCGCGTCGCTATCAGCAGCAGGGTGTACGGGTGGTGCATTGCGGCAGTTGTGCGTCACACAAATGCAGCCATTCGCAGCCATTCGCTCACTTACATACAAACAGACAGACGGATAGACACATACCTGCTTCGTCGACATCGTCTGCGTTCCCCTCGTGTTCGAACCGCGTCGCAGCTGGTCGGCTGCTACTCGGTTGCTGCTGCAGCGATGGCGCTGTCAGCACGTGCATTGCACTTGCCGTTCCCGCCAAAATGGCGTCACTGTTGCTGCTCGCGACCTGTGGCAGCGGCAGTGCCGTGTCGTCGTCATCTGCTGCGTGCATCGCGCCGGCTCCTTCCTCGTAGACTAGTAGTGGTAAGACGCGTACACTCGACTCGGCGTGCGTCTGCAAGCAAGCGAGAGCGAGCGATGGCGCAAGGAGCGCTTTGTTGCTCGTCCTTGCGGTATGGCTCGCGTCAGGCTAATGTGTGTGGGAATGTTCAAATGCACCAGCTGAGTAGTGATAAAAATGAGGGAGAGTGAATATAAAGTGCGCGACAAAAGTCTTGGAAAAAACTGTTTTGTTGGCTGTACCGTCAATTTTGCTCGTAGAAGCTGAAATATCAAAAACGATAGAGCGTTCTGCAACGATTGCGGTGATATAATCCGATCACCGAAATTCGCAGTACCGGCAACGCAGGGTCAAAAAATGATTTTTTTTACTATTTGAGTCATATCGAGAGTTTGCGGTCAGATTGGTAACAAACCCACAGATGTGCTACTCCGGAGCTAAGAAGACGAAATAAACGATCCCTTGCACTCGAGGATCGACTTGCACCGCTTCGGCATCGAGTTCAACAAGTTGTCGAGGATGGAGGGGTCCAACTCGCGCCATGCCTTCGAAATCGCAGTCCTGAGAGAT
>JAADWX010000069.1:0-53237 GCA_023336405.1 Globisporangium echinulatum | reverse complement strand
GATGAGCTCGATGCCGAGTACGAACTTGCACTTGCCGCTGTCGGTCATCTCGAAGCGCTGCTTGAGCTGCTGCTTCACTTGCGCGATGCTGTCGACCGAACTTCCAGTCACGATCACGTCGTCGACGTACACCAGGAGCAACGAGCACTGATCATCGACGACCTTGAGGTACCGACGCACAGTATACAGTGGCTTACAGCATGGCTTACGCCTAGCAGGCATCACTTCTCCGGATAATGCGACGCACACTTTTACAACAAAATGACAGATGGATTGTACGAAGCGTAAGTCAGTCGATAACGTAGATGCGTAGCAGGGCGGAATGCGACCTCCTGTGGGACTCACTTCAGCTGTGACGATTGAGGCACTGGTATTGGTAGCTTGAATAGGTCGAAACGCAACA
Source organism: Globisporangium echinulatum (assembly GCA_023336405.1). Taxonomy (NCBI): domain Eukaryota; phylum Oomycota; class Peronosporomycetes; order Pythiales; family Pythiaceae; genus Globisporangium; species Globisporangium echinulatum. The sequence continues at coordinate 52,834 of JAADWX010000069.1, read as the reverse complement.
TAACTTATGATAAACTACAGTATCTTCAATTATCGAGCCAAACAGTCTCTAGCCTTCGTCAAGGACACCTTACACGAAAGCTAGCAATTTGTTTATGTCACATCCCCGCCCCAAAAAGTGGTCGTCGTAATCTGGTAGTTCAAAGACGAGACCACTCGACTCCTGCCACACGCCAGACTTGAGACAGTGGCTGTTCACAGTCATTTGCCTATGTCTTCTGGGCTCACGATCCAGACAACTTAGACGATTGGCGCGACTACGGACGCGCCAGTTTAGCAGACGACCAATACCGTGGCTATTACATATTTGAAGTGTATCAAGCGTCCATAACTCTTCAGCCAGGTAGTACAACTTTCCCAAGCAAGAGGTAACAGGCTGCACCTTTAATTGCAGTCCATACGTCCGAATGGTACGGGCGTTGTGGGTTTATGTGAAACCAGGCACATGGTTACAATAACGGCAAGGTGGCAAATTTCTTAAAGGAGATTAAATTGAAACCAGGGGGAGCGTTGGCAATTATATAAAACCGCCACACACAGCAGTAAATACAAAAAGCTCACCGCTATCAAGCGCATATAGTATTTTTTGTAAAAATGGTCTAACCACTCAGCCACCATTGCCCTCGCCGATCGTAATTAGGTAACCACGTGATCTTCTTTACCTACATCTGGATCGGCAATGTCATACTGTAGAGTCTTAACTTGGCATAAACTTCATAGTATAAACTTCATGATATCAGATCGTGGCAACGTTCATTCGACAGACAAACGGCGAATTGCGTTGGTTTTCCTGCATGATGGACAAAAATACTCGGCTATCGCTGTATCCATACAAGATAAAATTTCCATACCGCCATTTTAAGGTTTAAGTACGCACGAGATGGTCTCACCGAGTTTCGTGACGTCAGCAAACAAGAAGCGATGGAATTGTTTGACTTGTGCATTTACAGTCTCTGACTGATGGAAGGTCCATGTTCGAAGTCGGAATCTAGTTAATATAGAGCCGTTCAATAATACGATCGATTTATTACAAAAAAGCACACGAGGTGGATTTTTGCGACATCACTATTCCCCATCTAACTCGTCCAGATGGTCACACAGACATCAGTGAAGCAGACGCAATCGTTCAGTCGACTGGTGTCCTGCCAGAGTTGGGTCACTCTGCATGCCAAGTGTATGAGATCGCATGAGAGATGCGCATTTTTATTAAATACGGCGTCTGATGTAACGCATCGCGTACTCCATACATTATTATACACGCCCCCATCGGCCATGTAGACAATCAATAGCCGCTTGCCGAGCGGTATAAACAACAGCGACCAAAATATCTGTATGTACCACCGTAGTAAAAAACATGCCGCGTGCCAAGCGGTTTAGACAACCGCGACCAAAACGTGGTACCGCAGCGCGGCGCGAAAGGAGACGATCGATGTGGCACGCCAAGTAAACGAAGATGCCGCAGTCTCTTCTGCGGTGATGCGACATCTTACTAACCGATCGGCGATCACGAGAATACCCAGGCGTCATTGACAACGGTACTGATTTCACACACTGGGACGTTTCAAACACTACCTTAAGGCGCGAGACAGTGCATAGTACGTCTTCTCGCAGCTGTGGTGACCGGCGCTTGCGTTGTCTAGGTATTCGTGAAGCACTCAAGAACGGAAATCAACGTCCTTACCCCCGTCGAACTGCATCAGCGCTCAGCACGCTGCTGATGCGCCGTGAAGTGTTCTTCGTATGTTGACCTCAGTTCCATACCTTCGGGGCGCTCGAGATTGGCCAGCGCTGAGGCTCGCACAACCTTGCACAGTTGCTCGATCTTCCCGTCCTTGAGGTCGTGAATTAACTCGTCCGTGGCCATCTCTGCAAGTTATAATATCGAGCTCGCGTCGCGATGAGGACTCGCTATCGCGTTCGTTCAAGTTGATAACATTGATTTTGTCGAAGGTCAAAGCAAATACCGACGGCGAAGCGTTTGGAGCGCTGCAGCTGTCATGTGCTTTGCATCGCGACGAACTGCTGCTCGTTAACTGGCTGGCAGGGAGCCAGAGTCGCTGCTGGTGTTGGTGAAGTCGTCACAACTTGACAACTGGAAGTACAGGACTCTCATATCGTAGGCTCGCGAGCCGGGCCATAAAAATTAGAAACGGTCGCTGAGCGTGCTGATGGAGAGCACGCAGTACGAGCCTCGCTCGTGCTGACTTACGGGACGAAGATGGAGCTGCGTCTGTTCATACTTTGGTGTCTTCTTCGTTGATGACTTTGACGCCATCAGACTGTGCGGCTGCACTGCTTTCTCATGACTCGGCCGAAGAGGCAATCGATGCACTGAACAACTCACACAAAGGGCCATTGCTCTCTTTGTGTAACGCGGATGTCGTGATGTTCGGTTCCACGACCGTGACGTGCGGTCAATTGGGAAAGTCGCGCAAGCCGAGTCTGAACCTTATTGAGCGCTCATCACTGAGCGCGACGGTCAGCTCTTTTGAGCAACGAAAAAAGAGCTATTGCTCGCGCTGTCTTTGTAGTCATTGCTCACTTTGGCGCTATCTATCTTTGTGGCGGCGCTATTTGACGAGTGAGAAAGCCGATTCGAGCCCCTGCTCGGCTGAGGATGCACACGACGCGTTAAGGCAGTGTCCTTCGAACGCGTTTGTCGTGGAGTCGCGACATGTAGCCGGTTTGGGAAGTCGCGGCGTAGGATCTGCGACTGCGTTGATGTCGATGTCACGCGGCTTGACCGATCACACTTACTCACCTTTAAGACTCGGGAGACCCTGCTATTAAGCTTTGCGTGTAGCCGGACTCTCTGAACACCTGTAGCACGCTGCGATGATCCGGACAGTAGGAATAAGGTGAGGCATCGTCGTTACCGTTACAACCGTCCTTCGATGCGTATTCGTTCGATTCCGTGCCTCCATTTTCGGCGCGATACTTAATGTACTTATTATGCGAGGCATATACGCAGTAGTATTAGCGCAAAGCAAAAGTGGAGTCCGCTTCCAATGACACGATTTATGTGTGCTGTCCTAAGTTCATGTCTGATGGGAGTCGTAGTGTCCATGGTACGTGACATATTTTGTCACCACCTTGTATCACAAGAAAAAGGTGGAGTCACGGCCTAACTCGATGGATGGCCGAGCGGTACTACATCAGTCGTGAGGTATTTCGACACCTGTAGCAAATCCGGCAAAGGAAGTATGGTAGGAAAACATTTTGCGTTGGCGAAGAGTCAGCCCACAAACCTATCCTTGCCCCGCCGCCATGCCTAGAGATCACGAACAGCATCTGATTTGTCTAAGCCGATGGCAAGGTCAATCCGGCGCTGCCAATGTTTATCCGTTGTATGTGGAGATCTAGGTGGTCGAATGACATCGGCAAACTTGCGCATGATAAATATTTGGAATCATGAACATTGGCACTCGGCAGCTTATGACGAAAGGATCACCACTTTCCATTCTAAAGGTGACATGTTAGGAAAATTGCTGGGCATGAAAGCGGTCAAAAATTGCTGACTCACGTCATAGTATGGAATAGGGCCACAGTTGATGGTCGTTCAGACAGACTGCGATGTTCTGCCAGGTCGAACGAAGCGAGGGCGCCATGACTTAACGTACACGTTGGTCTCATAATGAAGCGTGGGACGAGCACACATAGGAATCTGTGTGATGTTAGTAATATTCTTCTCTGAGTTCTTTGACGTACTGACGTTATACAGTTCATTCATAATCACAGGCACTTTCATTACTGTAGCTTCATGCGCCAAACATTGAGGCGTCCTACTGTTTCGGCTAACATGGGCTATGTCCGCAAACAGGTAACCATCACTGCTTTCAATGTCCGCGAACTGGTTAAGCGTCACTGCTAAGCTGCCTTTGCCTCGAATTGTCGACCTCATAAGGAATAGTCAGTCAGTCATACGTGGTTCGACTTCGAGCCCAGTCAAGTGTGTCTTCTAAAGCGCAGCACTGTCGACATTTATACCGTAGCGCATTTTGCCGTAGCACTCCTTCACGTGCTATTGCCCTGTTGACGTTCTATTCATTGTTATATAGCGTCCATCGCCGCTCACTCACATCTACCTGTAATCGCGCGCTGCTGTCGATCTGGCGAGCTCGATCGACACGCAGATATGGGTATCGAAGAGACTCTGCATAATGAGATATCTTAAACATTTAGTTAGGAAGAAGTTAGGCTGTTGAAAAGGAGTCCCCCAACGATTATACAATAGAGAGGTCGCAAGCTGTTAAGCGTCCTACTGTTAGGCAAAAGTGGCAATGTCCGCAAACGGTCCGCAATCGGGATAAGCATCAATGCTACGCAGCATTCGCCTCTGATGCAGACCTCTAATAGGAATAGTCTGTCGTATGTGGTTCGACTTTTGTACTCTCTCAAGTGTGTTTTATATTCATTGTTGACTCGCGCTTTCATCGCTACTTACTTATGGTTACATGCCTCAATTGCAGTCGCCACGAACCTCACACGTCCCATCTGCCTCCGGTCAATCGCAGCTGGAGATAGTTACGAAGGGTCTATCTGACGAGGTTCATCGACACGCTGTTAGCGGTTCACCACTTATCTGTTTTGTTGCTCTGGTATATGGTGCATTTCGTCGAACTGGCTGTTCCAGCTTTTATAGATGTGTCTAGGCATACTAGGATCTGGCATAAAATATTAAGCAAATTAAGTTCATCATCGTTCGACGTCACACCATTTGCATTAAAAGAAACGCGCTATACAGTCACCGGTCACGGGACGAGAGCTGATGCATAATTTATTTGTAAACGGATGGATCTTATCATATGCACCCAAAGCAACGCGTTTACGCTGCCGATTGTGCTATTCCGTCCGCCCCTCGTCGACGCTAGCAGTGTCTTTTCGACGAGAGTTGTGCATTTTGCTGTTACTGGTTGCATATGTTCACTGATAGAGCCCGAGAAGTCGTTTGGAAGCAAGCAATATTGCTTGCCGGAAAATTTAGTTAGATCTTGCCAGTTGACGAGCGTGGTACGGCAGGTTAAGCTGTGCCAGCTTGTGTGAGGAAATCGTAGTTGTGATGGCACTTTCAAATCACGTACGCATTCAATATGCGTCTATGTTCATGGTCGCTATGATTTCACTTGTGTTTGAACAAATGACCGATCATTTCTTGGACATCAGAAATTTTTTGAAAAAATAAAAAAATATATACTGCGCTATCCACCGTTCCATTAAAATCGACTTACAGAGGATCATCTGCGTGGTTCTCAGGCCGCTCGGTGAGTATTCTGTCATGAACTTCTCCGTCAATAGTTTCGAAAACGACGATCAAGTGCATCGCACGCTTTACCCACTAAGGTTTTTTAGGTTTCATGGTGTCGAGTACACATATATACGATTGGAACATTTAATAAGCTCTTTTGCTACGTCAACGTCGATTCAGGTATTTGCAACAGAACGCGTATTCAAGTTTTCGGCTTTCCAACAGTGTTATTTAGCTGCCAAACCCTGTATCCCGATGGTAATGAAGCAAAACGCGCTGCTGTTCCATCCTTGACACTGTCAGTTCACGGTGCAGTTGTCGTTTACCACGACTATAAATAATGGGCAGTTTCATTTATCATGCCATATACCTCCCACAGTCGTTGATCTCGCATGGACAGCTGTTGCCGCGCTTCTCGCCTCACCTCCTAGGAGAATGTGAAAATCGTTGTCTTACGTGTGTAAGTTTGTATCTTTAAAGTCGTGTTCCCAAATGTCCTCCCGTGACGTTTCATTAGCCAGATATCTCGATCATTCGTGTTTAATAACTGCTAAATCATCATTACATGTAACATTTAATTATTCAACTTTTTGCCTGGCGTAGATAGTAGCTGTGTGTGATAGGTCAGAAAAAAGTTCTTTGGCAAGCCTAACATAGGCACTGTATCGAAGAAGGTGGTGCCATAGTAATGGTGTGAACATATATATATGAATGCATGTGATAATGGTCACGAGATTGCTGCAACTCACTTGCGATCTGCGGTTCTGGCATCTCGCACAATGCGCGCAGACGTGCTCATTGCCGTCGGCACTGACGAGCTTGCTGCACCACCGCACTTTGCGGAAGTTTTGGCTGCGCTTATCATAAACCCAACAGGTATGCGAGAAGCACGTGGTCGTACATTTAGCCATCACGCCAGCCAGCTGCTCCATCTGAGTGTTCACAGGCGTGTGGTCTGTCGTCTGCCGACAGTCAGTGCCATCACGCTTGCGAACCGGAAGCACAGCACATGCCATCTGCTGTGCAGCTTCTTGTAGGCCAGTCTGGGGCGCGCAAGAACCACACAGCACTCATCCGCTTAAAGCTACAGCAGCGTTTTGTCGACTTTAACAGTTGCCGATGAAACTTAGGTGCCCAGCTGCAAAGCGAATCGAGCTCGTAACTGTGAAGTTGAGTATTGGATTGCCGGCCAGTGTTTGGGACGACAGAATATTCGAGCCGTGCATTATGTTATAGGATTCGCACTGACCAATGTCGCATTCTGAGACGCTGTGTGACAATGTCAAATAATGCCGTAACTTCATACTCGTATCTATATGAATAATAATAAGTGTATGCGTTATATATCACGTGTATAATCATAAATCTACTATATACGTATTCTCACAAGGCTTGCGTGCGTGCGTGAGGTGATGGCCCGGAAAAGCTCTCTTTTGAAAAAAGATGTCACGCTATTATTGTGCTCAGTTTTGCTGTTTGTTTTTGGTGAGCTGTCTGATGTTGAATAGTTTTGGGACACATTTTCGCATTTACGCGTTCATTCGTTGTACTTGCACACATTTCTTGCTCTGTCAAGTATTGTGCAAACGAGAAAAACAACGAGTGGCTCTACGAGAGCGCGAGTTGCTTCGCGCACAGAACGATTCAGAGCATGCAAGTAGGTGCGTTGGATGCGCAAGACGCAGACGCGTCGAATGATACTAAACCCATTTATTTTTGTATTGTTTGTGTTGTAGGTGGTTGCTCGCGTGCAGGCCATCTTGTTTCCACGAATATATTTGATTATTGTATGTTGGCTGCTGTTTCTTTCTTTCTTCAAGCATTTCGTGTCGCTAATGGAACATTGTTCGGCACTTCGTTATTATATATATATTACAACGCGAGCCATTTCGACACGACATCATGTAATTTAACTAGACATGTTTCGACTCGACAAATTACGACACGGTAAACTGTGACTCAGTACATATTTACACAACACATTTCAGCACGAGTAGGAACACCAATACATTTCGACACAGTACATTTCGAATTGACATGATGAAATTTGATACATCGCAATTCGACATGACACTTTTGACGCGCTACACTTCAACACGATACGTATCTGTGTGACACATTTTGACACGGTGTATTTTGTGACAGAGCAGGTATTGATACATAAAACATTTTGAGATGGCACTGTGACACGGTACGATTTGACTTGACCCATTACAATGTTTGATTTGACGCTGCACGTTTCGATATGTACATTTCATGACTGACACGGTTCACTGTGTCATGGTACGTTGTGACAAGATATATGACATGATAGGTTTCGACACGATGCATTTGTTTGACACGGTACGTATATTGCACACTTTTTGTGCAATATATACTGACACGTTAATATTCGACGACCCATATGTTACACGGTCAACACATATACATATTTCAATATAAATAGAATCCCTTGCGGTGCGTCAGCTTCCGTCAACATCGCGCAAATCATACCCTTATGTCTCCCGATAGATCAACGCAATTACGTGTATATTATACGCCATTACGACTCCCGTTAGATCAACAACATCCACACAAATTATTTGCCGTAACAACTCCCGTTAGATCACCAACATCGGTGCAAATCGAACCCCCTAACGACTCCCGTTAGATCAACAGTTCAAATAAACACCAGTAATACCCCTCACATGCACAAACCGGCCGCGAAGCGGTCGGCGCTCGGCTAGTCTATATACATAAGTTGATAAGCCAAACGTTTTGTAACGGCCTGCTCGGCTTGTGTATATAAAGAATGCTATTACCTCTAGACTGGCACTGTCCTGAAGTTCCAAACAAACAGCGCCCGCGTAGTGGGTGGTGATCACATCAATTGAGATCGGTACAACCGCATCATATGCCCGCGAAGCAGGCCAGCTCGGATTGTGCAGAATACCTTGAATGCGTGGGGCAGAGTGCGGCCAAGAAAACATCAACACCGCTCTCGCCATGACGTGCACTACGGAAAAATCGACGTGCTGACAGTGCGTGTAAGTAGCTGAAGCTGACGTTGTCGTCTATGAGGTCTCTTTACACTAAAACGCGTACGGCGTGATGCTCAAGAAGCAGAACAGGGTTCATTTTGACGAGATAGCGCACAAGCAGTATCGCTAGTACATTGATATACCGGGGGCTCCACTTTACTAGTAAATGCGTACTCGAGTGCTTGCCGTCACCAAGTTGCTAAGCTTTCGCTAGCCACGGCTGGGCGCGACAGCACAGTGACGAGCTGGTGGCGTCCCAATCTAATCGCACGCGCAAGCGCTTTGTTGCGATGCTCAACAACTGCGTTGGAACACAAGTACGCAACGACGTCGTGCAACTCGCGCGTGTCACACTCGAGGAGTGTCTTGACACTGCATCGCGTATCACAATGTTCATACAGAAACTTCACGACATTGAGCTGATTCGCAATTGCCGCCTGGTGCAGCGTCTTGCTCGAGAGTTCGACGTCGCCGCGGTTGTGAAAGTGGCGGATGCAGTCAACGTGGCCGTGCGTCGCTGCGAGCATCGTGAGTGTCTCGAACCGCACGGCCTCAAGCGGGAGGTACTCGACGCACGCCAAGTGGCCATTTCGCACTGCTGCCTTCACTGTGTCTGTGATGTACCACTCGCCTTTTTGTTCATGTAGGAACTTTAGGACGTCGAGATGGCCATTCGCTGCAACAGCGACCATTGCTTCGTACGAACAGCCTTCCGTTCGGTTTGTATGGAGGAAGCGGACGACGTCCAGATGGCCATTCGCTGCCGCTTTGTTCATTGCATCCGTCGTGCAGCCCTCCGTTCGGTGCTCATGTAGGAAGCGTACGACCTCAAGATGTCCATTCGTGGCTGCGTTGTTCATCGCTTGCTCCGTACAGACAGTAACTCGGTGTTTGTGGAGGAAGCGCACAACCTCTAAATGACCATTCGCGGCGGCGCTGTCCATCGCGTCCAATGTGAACAATGTGCATTCACATTCAAATAGGAACGCGACGATCGCAAGATGACCAGCTGCTGCTGCCGCTTTACCGGCTGTGAGCCACGCCATGGATCGGCTTTCGCGCTGATAGACCCACTTGATGACCTCCAAGTCGCCGCGTTTCACAAGCGCCTGTGTGTGCGTGTGATTGATCGCGCGGCAGTTCGAGTCGGGAAAGCGCGTGTAGATCCAGTCAAGCAGCGCCAAGTCGTCAGAGTGCGCGACTGCGAAGCCGAACAAGCCACGCAGCAGACTGCAGAGCTCGTTGCGGATCTGCTCGTATGCAAAGAGCTTGTTGAACGCCTCGAGTGTCTGTCGGTCGTTTGTCAGCACTGCGTTTTGCCACAGCAGGTCGTTCTGCGACCAGTGGAGGAACAAACGGTTTGGCGAGCGCTGTAGCTGCTTCAGCAGCTTGTAGACACGAAACGGCACGCCGGACGAGAACGCTGCGATGCGCGTCAAAAGACTGCGGTCAGCGAGCACGCGCAGTTGGAGCTGTTCGTCATTGGCCGCCGTCTCCATCGCGCTACTGTTGTGTGCTACGAGTAACTGCTGCTGCTGTTGCGAGTGCGTTGCAGGTGAACTGCTCGAGCTGGTGACAGACTGGTGCTGTCGCGATGCGTACACACCGATCCACTTGGCCGTGTCTTTGGTTGTTACAGTCACGGTATCAGTTCAGTCGTTCTATTCGATTGACGCGGCGTTATAGAATTCGCGCATACTGCTCCTCATTAAACGAAATATACACATGCCGTACATTGAGCACGTATATGCACTGCAGTTTTACGGACAAGCACTTGCAAAATGGTGCACAGCTGTATAGAGCGTATAGTATACGAGCCAGCGACAGCCACAACGCTCCAAACAAACCATCGCCCCTCCACACACGAGCAGCAATCGTGCGACCGAGAAGCAGCGCCCGACAACACCGACCAGCATGAGCTCGCACGCGCTCAGCAGCGCGCTCCGCGGCGGCGCGAGCCTCGCGATCCGGCGCACGGCGACGATCACGCGCGCTGGCGGCGGCCACCACCGTCCGCCACCACCGCCGTTTGCGCGCATTGCCGTTGCGTCGCAGCCGCTGCACGAAGAGGCCGAGCTTGTGTGGAACGACGGCGTTGCACCCGAGACGCTCATTGACTTTGACGCGCCGCACATCCCCAAGTATACTGCGCTCAAGCACCTCGGCATTGCGCTCAGCGGCCTCGCGACGCTCATGGGCGTCGTAACGCTCTACAACCCCGACTCGTGGCGACAAGCGGTGCGTCACGCTCATGCTGTTCTGGTGGTGCTTATGCTGTCTCTCTGTTTGTATGGCAGGCGGACACGTCGCCCATCCGTTTGTTAGGCGTGTATAGCATAGATAGCGACGGGTCATCGCCCCCACCTTGCCTTGCACACACTCACGACTGACTGACCGACCGTATGCACACGACTGACCAGGCGAAGCGCGGCAACAACTTGCCGGATTTGTCGTGGGAGCTCGGCCACGCGGACGAGCCCGAGGGCGAGCTTGACGAGTAAGCGACCGTTGCATCGACAACGCAGCTGCGTCAACAGACCATCACTTGCCCTCCAGTCAACAACAGCAGCAGCAGCCGCTTAACACGACTCGATCGTTCCCATTTGCTTTCGTTTGACTCGTTTGTCTGTCTGTTTGTTTGTTTGTTTGCTTGTTTGTTTGTCTGTCTGTTTGTTTGTATGGTGTGACAATTGGCAACAAAGCTACTAGAGCTAACTAGTCGCAGCTGTCGGCAGCGCGCGCTTCTCCATGATCGAGTCGATGATCCCAAAGTCGAGCGCCTGCGCTGGGTCCATGAACAAGTCGCGGTCCATCGCGTTCTCAATTGCCGCCAGCGGCTTCGTCGTGTGCTTTGCGTACAGTCCATTGAGACTGGACGTATATGGGGCAATCAGAAACATCGAAACTCAAGGCGTCAGTCCAGTCGCCCGACGATGGCGCCATCACGAACGAGCAGCTCGAATAGTAGCCCCATAACGTACCGCGAACGGAGCTTGAGGATCTCTTCAGCGTGGATCGCAATGTCGCTCGCCATGCCGTGTGCACCACCCGATGGCTGGTGGATCATGATCTATCCAGGCGGTGTGTGCGTACGTCAGGTCTGTTAGTACTGTCAACCGTTCTGTTGACTACCCGGATGCTCAAGCCAGTATGCCAATCGGGTTGGTCGATAGATAGTTAGATAGAGATACGTACGCGGGCGTTCGGCAGTGCAAAGCGCGCACCGGGTGCACCGCCTGCGAGCAGCAGTGCGGCCATCGATGCGGCTTGGCCCATGCACAGCGTGTTGACTTTCGGGTGGATGTACTGCATCGTGTCGTAGATCGCAAGACCGGACGTCACGACACCACCGGGGCTGTTGATGTACATGAACACGTCCTTTTCCGGCTGCTCGGACTCGAGGAAGAGCAGCTGCGCGGTCACGACCGACGCCATGGCGTCGTTCACCGGTCCGTGGACAAACACGATGCGCTCTTTGAGCAAGCGCGAGTAGATGTCAAAGACGCGCTCGCCGCGCGGCGACTGCTCGAGTACCATCGGCACGAGCGAGTTCATGAACGTGTGCATCCCACGACGTGCCATGCTTGTTATGTTTGTGTGTACGTGCGTGCGTGCGTATCGAGGCGATGCAGAGAAGGCAGGATCTGCTTGAGCTCGTCGTTGTCGTCGTTGTTGTCTTCCGCGCTTGCTTCAATCCAGCGCAGATACGCATTTGATGTTTCGACAGAATGTATACAAACGCAAATATCAATGTCGAAAAATGGAATCGTACTGGACTTTGTATACTCGTTTTATAGCTACGATTTGCAGTGCTTGGTGTGCTGACAAAGCAAAACTAGCAATGGCATCGTTCTACTACTGCTGCATGGCGGGGAGACTGTCGAGCGTCTCGTACATGAAGCTCGCAAAGCTCGGGTCGAGCAGCGCTTTTTGCAGCTCTTTCAAGCGGTTGCTACTGCTGTCAATCTACGTACACACGTGGCAGCTCGTCAGATGCATGTAAACACATAGCGCAGCAGCAGCAGCTGGCATCACGTCACGCGCGAGAGCGCCAGTGCCGACACAACGACAGGCTTGCGCTAGGATGCGCTACGAGGCTTTGCTGTCTGCACAACCCAAGCAGCTGCACCCATCATACTCACACACTAAGCAGCATTCGCAGTATAGATAGCGATGCGCACCTTGGCGAGCTGTGCGCGGATCACGGGGTCCTGCACGGCCGACAGCACGGATGGCGTCGTCCGCAGTGCTGCGAGCTGCGTCGTGGACAGCAGCTGGGCGGGATCGACTTCGACCTCGTCGCTCGCTACTGCGGACTTGCGCGTTGAGAGCGAATGTTGCGATCTGCTGTCGCCTGCTGTCGCTGTTGATGGCTGGGCGAGGAACTGCGGCAGCCCAGTGCATCTCGCTTTTGGTGGTTCTGGTTGCGGCGCGCACAGCGTCTCTTTATGTTTCTTGTAGCATGCAGCACTGCAGTACGGCGCGCGGCAACCAGGGCACTTGTACTTGGCCTCGATCGAGTGGCAGACGCGGCAGAGCTTGTCGGCCGGTGTGCGGCGCGCCATCATCCTCGTCGAGTCCATTGTGTCGTCTCGAGCTCTGTTAATTGTGGTTGCTGTTTTTATTGGTTTAGACAACTGCTGCAACTCTATGACACATCATTCCCTTCTCACATACAATGTCCAGGTATACAGCGACATTTACTTGATTGTTGCGGGTGCTTGGAGCGTGCTGCGCAGTCTATGCACAAATCAGTGGCACATCTGAGCGGTACAGTGTACCATCTCGTGCGTCAATCACTACTCTATTTGTATCTCTTGACCTGCTGTGCTGCTCATTGCGACCTCACAAGTCAGTTGGCACATTACGCGATTCGCTCCCTCGCACGCACGACGACGCGCGCTACCTGCAGACCTCTTTCTGCCTCTCTCTCTTCATCACACACACACGATGCCTGAGCTCCAGTGCGTCGCGCAGTCCTACGCTTGGGGCAAACTCGGCACCAGCAGCCTCGTTGCGCAGCTCAAGGTGCGTGTCGTACTACACATTATTGATGCCACTTGCATCTCGAGATGTGCATGCGATTCGTTCTCACACGAGCATTGTCGCATTGTATGCACGTGTATGTATGCATGTGTGTGGCAATACGCAACAGGCGAGCGGTGACTCGTCGTTCGAAGTTGACCCCAACAGCACATACGCTGAGCTCTGGTACGTCATTGCACGAGCAAGCATATTGACTGATGTGGAGCCAATGTGCTGGACTAGCTTGCAAGCAGCTGACACGTATGCTCGTGCGTTTTTGCAATGCGCTGCAGGATGGGAACACACCCAAACGGTCCGTCGCGCGTCGTGCGCGATGGCAAACCAGCCGAGTTGCTGAGCGAATGGCTCGAGGTATGCGACCTATCGCCTGCAATGTGTAGCTGTGTATGTGTATGTATATACGATTGAAGGTCTCACTTGTATACGTACTGCCTGCGCACATTGTACAGACGCACCCGGAAGCGCTCGGCACTGCGTCGTCAGTTGGCGACCTGCCGTTCCTCTTCAAGGTGCTCTCGGTCCAAAAGGCGCTGTCGATCCAAGCGCATCCGGACGCAGCACTGGCACGCGAGCTTCATGCAACTAGACCCGAACTGTACAAAGACCCGAACCACAAACCCGAGATGACGATCGCACTCACGCCGTTTGAAGCGCTGTACGTCGTTTGTGTGTATTATAACATAGCGTGTGGAGTGGCGTCACTACTGGCGATGAGCGCTTGTATACAACGCCAGTGACTGACAGTTTGCTTGTGTATGTCTATGTGACATGACGCAGCTCGCAGTTCCGCGATGCGAGCGAGATTGTCGCATATCTCGCGTCAGTTCCAGAACTCCGTGCGCTTGTCGACGGTACTGGTACGTTGTACCCGTGTTTGTTTGTTGCAAGCGACATATGGTACAACAAATGTGAATCATCAACGTGTATAACTTGTTACGAACGACCTATGTATGCCACACTCGCTGATATCGCCAGTCGCCGATGAGTTCATTTCATCGCCAACCAAGTCGTCGCTGCGTGCGCTGTTCAAGAGCTTCATCTACGCCGAACCGGCTCTCGTTGCCGAGCAGCTCGCAACCCTGCGTTTACGGCTCGCAAGCCACTCTGCTGACACTCTTTCGCCAGTCGACGCGCTCGTATTGCGGCTCGACCGCGAGTACCCAGACGACATTGGCTGCTTCTGTCCGTTTCTCCTCAATTACGTCACGCTCGCACCCGGCGACGCAGTGTTTCTCGGCGCGAACGAGCCGCATGCGTACCTGTCGGGCGACTGCATCGAGTGCATGGCGTGCTCGGACAACGTCGTGCGCGCTGGCTTGACGCCCAAGTTTATGGACAAAGTGACACTGACCGACATGCTGACCTATACAACTGGCCAGCCAGCAGTGATGCGCGGCGACGAGGTCGACACTGTCACGCGCATGTACGCGCCGCCAGTGCCCGAGTTCCAAGTCGAAGCGCTGGAGGTTGAAGCGACCGCGACGTACGCGCTGCGGACGCTCGACGCGCCGTCGGTCGTGCTCGTGACGAGCGGTAGCGGTACTGGCACTGAAGGCGACGGCGTTAGTGCTGAGGTGCTGACGCTCAAGCGCGGGACTGTGCTGTTTGTACCGGCCGGTCAGCAGCTCACGCTGGAGAGCGGCAGCGACGGCATCAAGGCGTTCCGTGCAGCGCCAAACGAGCAGCTTCTGTAGTAGCAGTAGCACTAGGACGGACACATGCAATCGACGTCTTTCCCTCGTTTCTCTTGTTGTTAGTATACCGATCTGCGAATGTACGCATTGCAAACGACCGAGTGAGCGCGGATCTTATGCGACTGCCACGTCGTCGTGGCTCTGCAGCAGACTCTCGGCGACGTTGCGCATGACCCACTGCACTTCGGTCGGTGGTGGCCGTTGCTGTTTCTTGCTCGACGTTGGCGACAGTGACGACGCGGGTCGCGCAGTTGCAGCAGCTGCAGTCGTAGTCCGAGGCAGCAGGTCGAGCACGACGCTGTTGTTACTAACATCGTCATCGTCACCATCGTTATCATCGTCACTACTGTTGTTGTCGTCTGTAACAAATGCGTCGTTGGCGTACTCGATGACTTCCGCGTCGGCGTCGTCAAAGTCGTCGCTGTACTGCAGCGTAGTCGACGCATTTGGCGCGGCACCGTGTACGTCATCATTTGCGTCATCGTCGTCATAGAAATCCGAGTCGTCGCTGTAAAAGTTCTCTTCGGCTTCGTATTCGCTCAGCGACGTGTAATCGTCGCCATCGCTTGCGTTGCTGTCGTCTTCGCTTAAGTACGCATCGGGATCGCCATTGTCGCTCGTGTGGTCCACACCATCGAGACCCGGTAGCGTGTAGCTACCAACTGCTGAGCCAATAGCGTCCATGTCAAATGACGCATCTTCGAGCTGCAATGCGTCGTTGACGTCATCATCATCGTCATCCTGCGCTGACGTACGCCGGGTATAGCGGACAAACAGCTGCGCGTTCGTATCGTCGTCGTCCAAATAGTCGATCGACGCGTCGACGTGCAGTGGAAACCGCTTCATGACAACGCAATCGCGTGTCGTTAGCGACGTTGATGACGCGTCAGTCTCAGCGAGACACAGAGTCGTGTCGTCGATCACTGCTCTAGTCGTTGGGCTGGACAGTTCGTGTGCAAACCGGCCGCGCTGACGTCGTCGCCCTTTTGCAGTTGCTGACGTGCTGCTGTTGCTGTAGACGATCTGGAGACTGTCGACGCACTCGGCGCTGTACGCAGTCGCAAAGTTCGGATGCATGAGCTCTGCTGCGGCGTCGTGCGCACGTAGTGCACTGGCATCGAATCCGTCGTTGATGACGTCATTATCATCGTTGATGACGTCATCGTCGTCATCACTGGTCCACGCACGCACAAGCTGTTGCTGCAAAGCTGCAACTGGTGTCGGCGGCGGTTGGATGATGACGTCATCGATGACGTCATCATACATCAGCGGTTCGGGCGTCCGGCTTCGCTCCGGTGCGCGCACGTCGAGCTGCGTTTCGTCATCAATGCTTGCGTCGAGCAGCTCGAGGTCGTCGTGACGTTCGCTTTGCCGCATGTCATCTGCGTCAACTGGTGTGATTGGGAGCCACTGCGCTGCGTTGCGATTCGCTGCTGTTGGCACTGGCTTGCTGCTGCTGCTGCTGCCATTCTCAATAGAAGACGGTCGGCGCGCTCCCAAGTTCTTGGCGTGGACGCGGCGCTTTGGCGCACCGAGTGGCCGGCGCGCAGCTGCGTTGACGCGCAACGAGCCGCCGGACGCAACGAGGCCTGGTGTGCATTAGGGAGATGTATAGATTGTCAGCAAGTGCGCGCGAACTGACGTATACAAATGAACAAACGCACCTTGCATGTGGTTGCGGATGTACGGGATTGTAAAGATCTCGTCCATCGACGGCCGTCGCTCCGGAGCTTTGTCGAGCAGCCGCTTGATGAGCATCGAGATCTCGCTGTCAAAGTGCGCTGGCAGTGGCGCGGACTGCGTTTTGTGTCGGGTATATCAGTTGCCATACAAATTGCTATACAAATGGCTATACAATTTACTATTATATATATTGTTATACAAAATACACTACAAAAGACACAACATACCTCGTTCCGGACGATCGTGAGGATGAGACTCAGGATGTTTGGCGCTTCAAACGCTCGGCGCAGTGCGCACATCTCGTACAAGACACAGCCGAGGGACCACACGTCGCTTGCGTACGAGTACGGCTTGCTCTCGCACACTTCCGGACTCATGTAGTACGGCGTGCCGACCACTGTCTTTGCCTGGTCGAGCGTTGCATCAAGCGTCTTCGCAATGCCAAAGTCCCCGAGCTTGATGACGTTGTCGGTCGTTAGGAAGATGTTGCTCGTCTTGAGGTCGCGATGGAGGATGCGCTGCTGGTGCAGGTACTTGATCGCCATCGCCATCTGCACGAACCAGTCGAGGATCTGGCTCGTTGTAAACGACGCGCCGGTCGTCGCTCGCTTGCGGATTGCGTCGGCCAAGTCGCCGCCGTCGCAGTACGCCATGACGATGTGGATGACGTCGCGCTCGACGAAGCTCTCGCGGTACTCGACGACGTTTGGGTGCCGCAGTTTGGCGAGCAGCTCGACTTCGGCAAACGCCTGCGCTTTCTCCTTGTCGGTCAAGAGCTGCGTCTTGATCTTCTTCACGACGTACATCTCGTTTGTGTTACGTAGAGCAACAAGGTGCGCTTCACCAAACGCACCGCAGCCAATGCATTTGATCTCGTCGTACTTGTCCATGCTGGTGATGTTGTGGATGTGTGAGATCTTTGACAAGCGCAATCGCGTCACGTACAGTGTAAGCGAGCTGCTACTGTTGCTACAAGTGATCGATTGCAATAGGCGCTGCAAAATGTGCAGGTCGTGCGCTATTCTCTCGTACACGCTGCTGCTGCTCGGACGCACGTGCACGAGCGCGTATGCTGCTCGCGTCGTCGCACTGTGCCGTTTTGGCTTCTTTCGAGGATCCTGATTGGTATCAATTCGAAAACCTGTTCAATTGATGTAGAATGTTTTTTTATTGTTTACAATATGCGATTTGAAAGTACTACCTCTGAAATCGACAATCTGAAAGTTGGAATTCGACATGTTCCTGCCGGTTAATCGCAATAATCCTAAATTTCATCTTTTCACATACTGAAGCCAAGTTAGTTCGTTTCTGAATGTATATTGATTGTCAAATATTACGGAACATGTAGAGACGAACACATTTTGCTAAAAAAATGGTCTGATTCTACATGTTCCTGTCTCTCCTCAGATTGTAGAAAATAAGCATACTTAAATCTAGTCAAAAGTTGCTTTTATTAAAACCGAAGCGGAACATGTAGAAATTCGCAAATTCAGGTACCAATTTCAGTACCTAATTGTCGAAGCAATTGCTGGATAAAAATATGCAGGATCAACACTCCTTTATGTCGAATATTTTCGTAATGTACCTGTCTGTAGCGTATATGTGATGCAAAAAAATGTAATCTGTTTTGGTCAAAGTGGGCCGCAATTGTTTATCACACTTTTACAGGTCAAGAGACCTTTGCATGCACGCTACAGAACAGTACACAACGACTGCCGCAACACCATCGTGGTCCATGGATCTGCGCATGCGTGTGCGTGCGTGCGTGTGTGTGCATGTGCATTCAATGACAGACGCTGCTGCTCTTTCCCTGTGTTCGTAGTGCTACCACTACTGTCGACCGACTCGCTTCGACAACGACGCTACACTTAATGGCCGTCGTCTGCGTGGCCGCTGCCGTGCGCTGCCGCCTCGTTCTTCTCCTTCTGCACGACGATCGCGTTCATGCGCGTGAGCTGCAGACGCATAGTGCGTGTGTACACACAGCCAGAGCGTAGGACGTATGCAGGCGTCAGTGCTGTCAATAGCACAAGCGGATTACATAGAGACGGCTGCCAACAGGTCGCGCACCTCCTTCTTGTGATGTAAGCACTCGAGGTAGTCCTCGACCTGCTTGCCGCACTGGCCCGAGAACTCGGTCGTCTTCTGCTCGTAGAGACGCACATGTGCGAGCAGCGAGGACGTGAGCACATGCACACACTTCCATACACTTGGACGCAAGCCATCACGGACAGCAGGGTAGCTCGTAGATCGCTACTACGAAATAAACGGCTATCAACGTCACGCAACGCATAGCTGCATACCACATGCACGTACGCTGCACTGCTCGACGTCCTTCCAGAACTGGTAGCACCGGCCCTCGCGGCCCTTGAATCCGAATCCCGACGACATGCTGCTGCTACTTGCTGCCTCCTCGTTGCGAAGCGCTCGGCGTTCCTGTGGTCTGCCAAACGAGCGATTGTGCTCGCTCGTTCATTCGCGATTCAAGTCGCCGAAAATGAATTGACGATTGAATTGTACAATGAATTGTCGTATTCACAACCCGGTCGCCGTATTACATCTCGAGCCATTCCTCCGCGACAGCAATCGCAACAAGCACATTGCAAGTCATCATGGCAGCAGCAGCAGCAGCAAGTGGCGGTGGCGGTGCAGCAGCACTTGCGCGCCAAGTGCGCTCGCTGTACGCACAATGCCTGCGCTCTGCACATCGATGCCCAGCGTATGAGCAGCGCGCAATGATGAAAGCGTACGTCAAGATGAAGTTTCGCCACGACGCGCACGTGCAGGACGCTGCACGCATTCGCAGTCTGCTCGCAGACGCGCGCGAAGAGCTCGAGCGCATGGACTACTACCACACAGTGTACCAAGCCAAAGTGCGCGAACAGCAAGCTGCACGCGCTGCAGCAGCGCTTAGTAGTAGCAGCAGCAGTGCTACTGCAAAAGCACCAGCGATTGAGATTGCGATCTGCCGGCACTGCTCGACCGCGTTTCAGCCGCCAACCGCCAAGTTCTGCTCCAACTGCGGCGAGAAGCGCACGGCGACAGCGTGACAACACGACGTGTGCACAACGCAATGCACGTACAGAACAGAGCGTGTGTGTATATGTGTGCATACGAGCGATAGAATAGACGCTACTACGTGCTGCTAATCATGCGACTCGCCTATAGTAGTCGTACCTGCAAGCCAAATGTGATGTGTCTAGCGACAGTGACTGGGTGCGAGTGAGTGATTGGCATTGCGTTACGCCACGCATCTCTATCGAATCACAGCAGCTCGTTCGAGCGGATACGCCTGTCGATAGAGAGACCAAGCAGGCAGCAGACAGTGTGAGTGGCTCGTACACACTAGTCGGACAACTCAGAAGCCATGAGATACAACGCACAATCACGCGTGCGCGGCCGAGCAGCAGCGCTGCCGGCACGGCGCCGTAGTGCCGCGAGTCGGTCGACAGCGTTGGGTTGTCGCCCTCGACCCAGACGTGGCCCTTTGGTACTGTGATTGTCTTCTGTCGGCTCTGGTCGAACCGCGGATTGAGCTGCACGACGTCGCCCTCCTGATGATGTCCAAGGAGTCGGAACAACAGCGCCGAGTGTGAGCCACGACACAGCGCACACGTGTACATACAGCAAAGCCAGTGTTGCACCAACCCACGCACCAGAGCGAGGATGCGCTTGCAGATCGTTGCGCTGTTGCTGCGCGTCGGCGAGCGCAGCAGCACGACGTCACCGCGCTCGTACGCGCGCCAGTGGCGCGTCAAGCGGTCGACGAGCACGATCGAGCCGTCAGGTATCACGGGGTCCATGGATTGGCCCATGCCGTAGATCACGTCGAGCACGTGGTGTTTCGTGACCGTCGCCCAGCTAAAGACGAGCACAGCATTGCGCGCGAACGCGAGCTTCGATGTCATCTGCTATTGCGACTGCGATGTTTGGAGCTGGTGCTGAGATGAGGTGAGTCAGTGTATTCGTGTTGTCCACATACATGGTGTGCGTCACGTGCATTGATGTTGACCACCTAATATTAGCGTGGACCACTACAACTGGGTAGAACATCGCAAAACGCACTTGCAGATGGAGCGTCACGACAAAGCCAACATTAGCAGCAACGTCGCGGTCGTGCGTGTCGCTGCCGGCACGACACTCGGCTTCAAGGCGCTGCCGTCCGCGACGCTGCTGCCTGCAAGCTACTCGCACGATGCAGCGAGCAACACAGTGGAGCTCGACTGGGCCGGGATCTACCCGCAGCTGAGCTTTGCGCAAGCGATCGCGTACCTGCCAAACCAGTTTGAGCGCGGCGACGCGCACGCGAGTGTCGTCAAGCTCGTCGCAAAGCGAGAGCTTGCGGTTGTCGTGTACGCTGATCCAATGTTCATGGATGGCGCTGTGTCGGCTGCAACGAAAGCGCAGCTCGTGCGCACAGCAGTTCGGTCGCTCGCTGGCTCGAGTATCTGCGCGCCATTGCGCGACGACCTGCCGCTGATGCGCGCATGTGGCGAGCGCGAGCTCGTGCTGTGCATACCGGACGCCGACGGCTTTGAGCTCGTCGTGCCGAAAGCCATGTTCACACAAGAATGGCTCGCGTGTGACGAGCTGTTTGCGTTCGTCGAGAGCGCGCACACACCAGCAATGGTCGGACAGGTCGTCGGGCAGCAGCTCCATCGGTCCGTGCTGCTCGACTGGACTGCGCTCACGCAGACGCTCGAGGCGCAGCTGAGCGAACACTCGAGTGCAGCGCTCGAGCATGCAGTTGCAGTGGCAATGCGCAAGCAGCAGTAGCTGGTCGCAATGGCGCATGCACATAGTGAAATAACATGAAGCTGGTTTATCGTATTTTGCAATTATACAATCTTGTTTTTTTAATTGATGCAATCTTGTTTTTGCAATTGTGCATTTTGCATTTCTTGCAGATCCAGACAAGTCGCACTTTGCTTCAACACCAGTTCGAGTGACACGCATACACACGATACCATGCCGTTGATCTTTGCCGAGGGTTCGCCCACGACCGCGCTCTCGGACGAGCGACTGCGCGCGATCGTGCACGAGAGCCTGCGGGAGCTCGAGCAGCGCCGTGGCGCCAAGTTTGAGCGCGTCGTGCTCGTTCCGCCTGACTTTACGCGCTTCCACTCGTGCGACTCTTGCGTCCCATGTGTGTGTGTGCTCGTGCATCGCTTGTTACTGCTACAACAGACTCATATCCACTGGCTACACACTTGCGTGTACGTGCAACTCGCTATACAACGACTCGCTATGTAGCAAGTCGGGTCTGGTCGCGCAGTTTGCGTACGAGTACCTGCAGTCGAGCGTGACGGACGTGCTGCCAGCACTCGGCACGCACGCGCCAATGACAGACGATGAGATCGCCAAGGTGTGTTTCGATGTGTGTGTATACAACTCGAGTACGCATGGCTCACGCTGTCTGCACATGCTGTCGATAGATGTTTGGCGCGATCCCCAAGGAGCTCTTCCGCGTGCACGACTGGCGGTACGTGCATGAGCTTTTTCTACTGTACCACATACAGTCACATTGACTGTCGACTGCATCTCGACGCGCTAGCAACGACGTCGTGACGATCGGCCACGTCCCCGCTGCGCTCGTGCGCGACGCGAGCGACGGCAAAGTGAACGAACCGTGGCCTGCGCAGCTCAACACTCTTGTATGTATTAAGCTGTGTCAGTAGCCACTTTCGACGTGTATCGACTACCGTACTGATACAAATCTCATCTCATCTCGTAACCAGCTCTGGCACGGCCAGCACGACTTGATCTTATCAATCGGCCAAGTCGTGCCGCACGAAGTGCTCGGCATGGCAAACTACAACAAGAACCTGTTTGTCGGTACTGGCGGGAGCGACGCGATCCACTTTTCGCACTTCATTGGCGCGGTCTACGGCATGGAGCGCATGATGGGACGAGCCGACAATCCACTGCGGCGGATCCTCAACTTTGCGTCGACGCACTTGACAGCGCACTTGCCAATTGTGTACATCCAGACTGTCATTGGCCGTAGTGAGGCAGCAGACGATGGGCAACTCGCAACGCGCGGCGTGTTTGTTGGGGACGACGACCTGTGCTTTCAACGCGCTGCTGCGCTGTCGCTCACCGTCAACTTTGCGCTGCTCGAAGCGCCGCTATCCAAAGTTGTTGTGTACCTTGACCCGCACGAGTTCAAGTCGACGTGGCTCGGGAACAAGAGCATTTACAGGACGCGCATGGCGATTCGTGATGGCGGCGAGTTGGTCGTGCTCGCGCCTGGTGTCACAAAGTTTGGCGAAGACGCGCGCATTGATTCGCTAATTCGCAAGTACGGCTACCGGACAACACCGGTACGTGATGTGTTGATATTGCGGATAAGTGTTGTATGGTGTATAATTGAGTTATTAACAAGTTCATACTTGCCCGTACGATGTACTAGGAAGTACTGGCGCATTTGGATGCGAATCGCGACCTGATGAAAAACCTCAGTGCGGTTGCGCACCTCATCCACGGGTCGTCGGAAGGCCGGTTTACGATCACGTATTGCCCCGGTGGCCTCACGCGCGACGAAGTCGAAAGCGTTGGCTTTGCATACGGCGACTTGGATGCGATGCGCGTGAAGTATGCGGTCGAGACGCTCACGGATGGCTGGAACACAGCAGCCGACGGCGAGCAGTTCTATTACATTTCGAACCCCGCGCTCGGGCTCTGGGCGTATCGTGGCCGCTTTGAGAGCAGCTCGTCGGTGCCAACTGCAGCAGTGTCGTCGTCGGTTGCAGCAGATGAACGAGCGACAACGCTCGTTGCGCACAGCGACGCGAGTCTGCCGAGCGTTGACGCTGGTGTTGGCGGCGGTCCGTTTGAGCACACGGACGGCTTGCAGTAGCTGAAGGTCAGTCTTGCTTTCCATTCACATTGTCGTCTGTACAGGAGTTTATAACGAGGCGTCCATAACGAGTAACGAGTACTACGAAAGCAGACCAAGCGTTTACCAGGCGACGTTACGAACACGATATGTTCCGAACACCAAGTTTGACGTGCATTTGGTGGTACAAATATAGCGAGATTGGTACGAACACTATCGGCTCCTATATTTGGTTGCAATATTGTAAAAACTAATGATGATAAAAACACCAAATGGCAACAGCACAGGATGTTAAACACACAGTATGCATCCTATATCAGTTACCAGTTGCAACGCCAACACCCCGCATGTGCGCAATCGCGTGCGCGCGCCACGCTGCGTACTCGTCGTCGGTGACAGCAGTCGCGCTCTTGCGCCGCTTCGGTGTCGTCGCAGCAGCTACTGGCGTCGCACTGGCGTCACCATCTGCTAGAGCGTCCTGCGATCGCTCGTACAGCCGCCGTAGCGCTTTCGTTGGCGGCGTCTTGAGCGGCGTCCCATTACTACTCGAACCGTAGCTCTGGTTTGCACTCTGCTGTTCACGCTCGGCGTCAGCAGCGTCTGCGAGCGCAGCAGCTGATGTCGTGGCCGATGGCGATGCTACTGCACTGCGCTTGCGCCGCGAGAGGATCGCGCCACTGAGCGACGCTTTGCAGTTTGTCTGTGTGTATGCAGACAGTCAGTTGAGTGTATTGCAACACTAAACAGTCCCATTCAAACAGACAGACAAACAGACAGACAGACGCATGAACACCAACGAACGAACCTCTATAGATGACACGATCGCCTCGAACGACTTGGGGTTCCCGCACACGGCGTCCAAGAGCTTGGCTTTGTCGACGCGCAGCTAATGGCGATCGGTGCAAACAACAAACAGCAATTGCAACACATAACAGCGTTAGCACCACTCACCGTCACTGCTATCGAAACGCCCACACAAAGCAACACAGCGCAGTCAAGTGCACGTACGTTTGCGTGTTTGCTGCTTGCAAACAGACACGCAGCGACAAACACGGGCTCGCGGTGGTCGAACACGCGGCCTTTGCCCCGTCCTCGCGACATGCGCTCGGCCACGACCTGCATTCGTGCATCCGATCGACCGCATACACAAGCATACCATGAGCTCAATTGCGTGTGCGCAGGAGTGTGCGATAGCGATAGTGTGTGGTGTGCTCGCTCAGACGCACCTGGTACTCAGCGTAGACCCTGTTGACGAGCTCGGTGATCGCTTCACAGCCAAAGCGGACGCAGAGCGCGCCAGGTGTTGTCTGCACGACCGACTTGACGTCGACGACGCCGAGGATCTTGCGCACAGTCTGCTCGAGCGCGCGGTGGTTGACGCCTGCGAGCGCGCTCAGGCGTTTGGTGGCCATCGGTTCGTCGAACGCCTTGGCTGCTACGATCAAGCATGCAGCAGGTGTCGAGAGGTCCATGGCGGTCGGTCGGCGCGCCGACGCGAGCCGCAAGTACTCGCTTGCACGCGAGACGACGCGCGGCGGCACGCCACCGTACTTTGCTGCAAGAGTGTCGATGTCCATCGCAAAAGTGGTTGATGTTGTTGATGTTGCTAGCAAATCTCAACGTGTATTTTCTTACAATAACATGGTGCTATTATTGTCCGCAATCACTGTTTGCAATACCACGTCTTGTCATTAGCCGATAAAGCGTGATGTTTGAGAGGCTTGACCGACAATTCTGCAATCAAGAGCTAACAGACCGAACACGTCTCTCAAGAACAAAAGAGCAGCTCACACGAGCACACGATGAGCATGGCGGACGACGACGTCGCAGCTGCAGTCGCCGCAGCAGACACGCACGAACACGAACACGAACACGAGCACGGTGCGTACACCCGCCTGCAACCAAGCTGTATACATGTCTTCTGCTCACGCGATCTCACTCTCGCGCTCTCTCTTACACTCCCGCAAATCTGGTGTCGCTCTTGCATGCATGTGTGTGCACACATGTAGCCGCAGTTGACACAACTGTCAGCACAACAGACGGAGACGAAACGCCGTCACTGTCGCCTCCTGGTTCGCGACCATCGACGCCACCGGCCACAGCAACCGAGAAGCCAGTAGCGCCACACACACAGCCCAGCGAGACGCAAGACGACAGCAGCGCAGCGCCAAAAGCGTCGCCACCTACGAGTGAGAACGGCAATGGCGTGAGCATGAACGACCTGCTGCTGCAGCTGCGCGCGTGGAAAGAGCGCAGCAGCCGCATGGAAGTGCTGCTCGCGAAGAAGAGCGCCAAGATCCAGGACATGGAGGAGACGGTGCGCTGATTGTTGCATTGTTGCATTGTTGCATTGTTTATTGTTGTTTGTTTGTTGCATTGTTGTTATTGTTTTTTTGTTTGTTGCATTGTTGCATTGTTGCTCGCATGGTCGACAAAGTGAATCACTCACGCACTCACATGTACACACACAGGAGGCAAAGCTCAAGCGGCTGCTCGCGATGGCCAAGCGCAGCATCGACAACAGCAAGCACGAACTCGCAGACAAAGACGCGGCACTCGACGAACTGCGTGCACAGGTGCGTGTGTGTACATGTAGGAATGTATGTTAGTATGCATGTGTGCACTCCACTCACGTGGACTCGCCACGCACTCGAGCAGGTCGCACAGCGCGCTGACGCAATGCACTCGTGGCGTCCGAGCGCCGACACGCGCGACCCGAAGCGCATTCTTCACAAAGTCGCGCACGGCCGCACGCTCTGGTGCCTCGTCGAGTACGCGAACGAGAGTGACGTGGACGACGACGCGCAGGCGTTTGCGTGGCACCAATTCGAGACAATGGACGAGCTGCGCGCGTACGCAAATCGCGCAACGGGGGAGCCGATTGTACTGCCGGACTTTTCGCTCACGCCGTACGAGTCGGAGCGCGCGGTGCGTGACCGGATGGATACACGGTCCTCGCAATGGAAAGAGAGACTGCGTGGTATGACAAGGAGGGACTGACGCTCTCGACACGCGTTGCAACGTTAGCGCAAGGACCTAAAGGCCGAGATCGAGCGCGTACAGGAAGAGTTTCGCCGGTATCGCGTGCGTGCAGGTGCGTTGGGATGGTATACATGTGTCCAGGTATACGTGTATAGGTAGGTCTCCATGTGCGTGTCGGTTGACGCACTTGCACTTGCGGTTGTTGCTCGCTCGTAGAGATCACGCGCAAGCAGAAAGACGCCGAGATCCGCAAGGTGATGGGTGTGTCTGTACACATCTGCGCTGGTTGTCTGTGGTAGCGGCGCTCTTGTATCCGGATTCGGATTGTTGATACCAATGACGCAACTCGCAGATGAGCGCAAGTGCTGTCGCGCGCCAGACCGAGCAGATCTCAGAGACGGATCTCTCGAGCGAGCTGCAGGCTGCGCGTATGCAGATCCGACGGCTCACAAAGACGCAGACCGAGACCGAGGAGCGCGTACGTATGGATGTGTGGCTGCAAGAGTCGAGTGCAGCGCGATTGTGCTGACACTAAATTCTTGATACTTTGATACGAAACACTGTATGGTATTGGCTGACTGACTGGCTACAGGAGCTCGAGTGGCGCCGCAAGTTCGAAAAGCTGCTGAAAGACTACGAGAAGCTCTCGGGCACGATGGGCGAGACGGTGCTCGCGACCGAGTGGCGGGAACGGTGCGCATGTGTGTGGATGTGTATATCTGCATACTCGATGCGGCAGTGTTGCTACTTTTGATACTTTGTTCATATTTGCCACTTTTGTCGTTGTGATACTTGCATTTTCGACATTTCTAACACTTCCGATACGTTTAATACCAAATAGTTACGAGCAAGTCGTGCGCGAGAAGGACGAGATGGAGAAGAAAGTCGAAGAGCTCCGTGCTCTTGCACACGCAAACGGCAGCAGCGGCAGCAACAGCGCGAGCGGCTCGGACCTGCAGCTGCTGCGGCACGAGTTTGCGCAGTACCGCAAGCGTGCGCTCAACGCTGTCGAGCAGAAGGAGAAGGAGCTGAGCGACATCCACGCGCAGTTCCACGAGAGTGTGGGTGGTACCAGTGGTGTTGGTACCAATGGGTTGCCAAGCAGCCGCACTAGCAGCCGCACAGGGCTCAGCACCGTGTCGCTGCGGCGCATGAGCAGCGAGTCGTGCAGCAGCCTCTCGGGCTTTGAGCCGCCGAACGCGACGACAACGAACGAGTACCTCAAGAACATTGTGTACAAGTACATGACGTCGGACCAGGACGAGGGCAAGGAGCACATGGAGACTGCGATTGCAACTGTGCTCAACTTTACAGCCGCTGAAGTCACCGCCGTGCAGGTGCGCTCGTGTCCTCACAACTGTTGATACTCACCTGGCTGGTCGCGTCTGACCCGTCACGCATGTCTGGTACGGACTGACTGACTTTCGGTGCAGGACAAGCGCAAACAGACGCAGAGCTGGTTCTGGTGACGCAGCGCGCGTGCGCAGCAACGACATCGACAGCCGCAGCCGTCACAGTATCAGCACATTGACACTGGCAGATCGCGTCACGATGCGTTGAGCGAAATAATGATCGGTGGCAGTCACGAACGCTTCGTGTCTCTGTCTCTCTGTTTGTCAACACTCTGTATGTCGTAGCTCGTGCTGTCTCGTCCTCTCGCAACTACATGACAGTGCGCATTGGCGACAACGTGCTGCTGCTGCTGCTGCTGTTGCTCGTCGCGTTCGCTCGCGCGTCGCTCGTGCGATGGAGGAAGTCGCCAATGCCATTCGGGCGCGTGTCGTTCGCGAGCAGTGCGGCCGTGAGCACTGCGTCTTCAGGAATCGCCTGGTGGCGCCGCAGAAAGAGCCGCTTGTTCGATTTGCGACTCGCGAGGCGCTGGCCGAGCCGTCGGCACTCGCACTCTGCACTTGCAGGACCATAGCCATTCGAGCCAGATCCGTCCTGATACTCGTCGTGTTTGTCGTCAACGTGGCTCGGATTGTGGCTCTCACCAACAGCTTCGAGCATCGCAAACGGCTGGCTGTGCTGGATCGCACTGTCGTCCATGTAGTAGAACGCGTCGCGCGCATACGCAAACGCCCTGGCGTGCTTGACGTGGTGCACAAAGCCAGCGTCCATGAGCAGATTCCCGAGCCGCACGCCTTCGCCGACGCTCGCAACCGCGTGCAGCGTCGTCTTCATGCACTCGACGACCCGCTCGCCACTCATTGTTGTTGTCGTTGTCGTTGTTGGTACCAAACCAACATCGTCGGGCCGCACGAGCAGCGCTGGGGCGTTGACATTGTTGGTGGCAGCTGTCGACGCGAGTGCATCCGCAAGTTCGAGCGCAAAGCCGGCGTTCGCGTCTACTTGGATGCGCTCGAGCGCTCGGACGATCGTCTGGGCCGTTGGGCGGCGCCAGTAGTCCTGATGCCAGCTCTGAGCGAGCAACTCACATAGACTGGGTGGCAGCACGGAAGTGTCAAGCGCCGGTCGGCGACCGGCAATGACGGTCTCGAACACGCGCAGTGGGTTGCGCCGCGATTGTGGGTACTTTTCAACACCCGGGTGCAGCACGTCCCACATTGTGATCGCGAGCGAGTAGACGTCGGCAGCTTCGCCGTACGCCGCGACGCCGCCGCGGCCGTTGATCATTTCGGGCGCCATGTAGTCGACCGTGCCTTTGACCGTCATCTCGACACTTGGAAGTGTGGTATTGTTGGTATTGTTATTGGTATTACTGTTGCTGATACTTGTCGGATTCGTACTTGTCGCCGCACGGACGTCGGACGGGCGTGCGCAGTCAAAGTCGACGTACGGCGGACTGCTGTCGCCTGCTGTTGATGACGACAGCGACAGTGACGATCCGTTTGCACGGCCATGATGGCTGCTGCGCTCGCGCGTCTTGTGCGCGTTGCTGGTTGTTGGAAAGTCGTCGCCCCTTGTACGACCCGTTTTAGTATCAGTATCATGGATACTAATATCATTGATACCAATGCGAATATCACCACTCGTTTTTGCGACTTGTGGGAGACTGCGCGACTCGCCAAAGTCCGTGAGCTTCACGGTCCCGTCGGCGTCGACGACAAAGTTGGCCGGCTTGATGTCACGATGCACGAACGCCGGCGAGAAGCTATGGAGGTACGCGACAGCGCGCGCCGTGTCGAGCATGTAGCCGAGATTGACGAGGAATTGCTGGCGCCGCGCATCGTGCGGCCGCGTTGCAAGCTGCTGCGTCACGACGTCTAGACTGCCAAGTTGGCAGAGTTCTGATACCAAACAGATCGTCGGCGGCGCCACGCACATGCCGTAGAACGTGACGATGTTCGGGTGCTTGAGTGCGCCGCAGAGCGCGGCTTCGTGCGAAAACGCCGCGACGGTCTCTTCGGTCACGACCCGCGGCGTGTACACTTTGATCGCGACTGGCGTCTTGTTGTGCAGCACGCCGTTGTACACGACTGCACTCGCACCGACACCAATGCGCTGCCGCAATTCGAGGTACGCAAAGTCGAGGATGAACTTGCGATGCATCTCGACAAGTACGTGGAGCCCCTGGGACGAGACGCGCTCGTTTGCGCGTGCGCGCTGCCGAAAGAGCGACTGGAGCGCACACGCGCGCTGGCCGAGGCCGCGCCAGTGCTCGGTGTCGGCCTGGAGCACGCGCCAGATGAAGATTGGGCACACGCAGCAGAGCGCGAGCTGGACGTACAGGATACAGAACGCCACGTCGACCTCGAGCGTGTAGAACGCCGCGTTGCTCGCGAGCTGCAACAAGTTCTGCGTGATCCCAAAGCCGCAGTAAAGCCGCAGTGCCGACTTGCTCGCACGCCCTGGTGGCCGTACGATGACGTAGATAAAGAGCGGTAGTACGAGTAGGTGTGCGGTTGCGAGCATGCCAAAGTTGAACGTCACGTGTCTCGGGTCGCTGTGGGTGACGCAGTACCACGCGACCGGGATCGTGTACGTTGACAGCACGAGTGTGATCGCGACAGCACGGCGCAGCGCTGGGACCGTTACGCTCTTCTGGAGCATGAACACAATGACAAGCAACAGCACAAACTGCCGCCCGCCGTAGACGCACTCGGCGGCGATCGACGGCACTTCCGGTGGGAACGACTGCACGAGGAGCGTCGAGGCAAAGTAGACGCTGAATGCGCTTGTTGCTGCGCCGAGGAGCCAGAGCAGCGGCTCGAACGCTGGGAGAATGAGCTTGCGTGCGGCCGCGCTGTCGCCGCGCAATGCGCCGCTGCGGTGGCGTCGGAGGTACACTACCATGGCGATACAGAACGTCGCGAGGATCGAGTACGTGACGAGTAGTGCGAGACAGAGCGTCGTAAGTTTGGTCGCCATGTACGCGACGAGGTTTTGCGGCAGCAGCGCGGCATCGGAGACCGTGACGGTGCGAAATGCGACGTCGGACACTTCGGTGTCAGCAACGACCGCGTGCGTCGATGTGTTTGACATTGTTGAGAGATGAGTATAGCAGAACTGAGCGGACGTGGGTCAAAGTGCGAGCGTGCGAGCTGGAGGAGCAGCGGTCTGTGCAGAAGAACGCAACACGAGTTGTGTGTGTGGAGCAAGCGTTGTTTCGTGGCGAGCGACTCCCGAGACTAGCTCGCTCCAGTGAACGACGAGGATCACGACTCAGAGACACTCAACACTGCCTCGACATGTATGCCTTCGCAATGCGCGACTCGACAGAGTGCGTGCTCGAAACCGGACTGCTGAGGAGTATGGAAGAAGGAGACGACGGCGTGGAAACACCGCGTGTGTATATCTCGTCAGTGTAACAAGCTGTTGTTCGTGCCGCAAGCAGCTTAGCCCTCTTGTTGTTCGAATGGATGGATGGAGGTATCTATGGACGGTTTGGTTGCACAACGCATCTCGCTAGACGATCGTCATGTGCGAGATCGACGACGACAACGCGGTACGAGCGGTGCCGCGCGCACAAAGACACGTTAAGCGGTGCAGCGAAGCACCAAAAGTATGGAAGAGATCGCAATGCACTGGCCTATCCGTGCGTCGAAGGTGCTCGCAGCTCGATCGTCCATGGAACATAAGCGGCTTTAGTGGTCGTCTTTGCGAATGGACCATTCAACTTGAACCGAGCCACACGACCACGTTGTCGCGACGCGTTCACCCACATTTTACCGGCTACTTGCTCACTCGTGCGTGATCCATGGAGTTGCACGAGGATGTAGTTATCTGACGTCACGCGCTACGTGACGCTATCATGGCGGACACAAATTCAACCGAGCTCGAGGTTCAGTCGCAGTGCGCTAACTAATACATGCAGCGTTGGGTATCCCCTAACGTCATCGATGTCCAGTAGCTACGACTGTCCTTGACGTCTTGGATGTGGTGTCGGCAGGCTATACCGGTGACACAACAGCAGCAGTATCATTCGACATAAATACTGTGCAGAGTCGCGTCATCGGCTCGACGGAACATGCGTGTACGTGCGAGCAAGACCAACAACACCCGAGACGCGCAAAGTCCATATTTTGGAGCCAGCAACATACACTCGTTCATTGTAGCACGACTGCCAGTAATGAGCACATGTGCGCGCTTCTTGTTGCTACTCGGTGGCGTCATAAACGGCGCCATCAGCTTTCACCTAAAGCTCAAGAGAGGTGCATCTCGACTGCTAGTTGGTCCGTGTGTACGTCATGTATACGTGATGGGCGTGACGCACGGACACGATTACGTATGCTTTGTATCCATGCCATTTTCATACTAAAATCAAGTGATTGACAGGACACGCTATTAACTTGATTTTGTATACATGCCATTTTCATACTAAAATCAAGTCATCAACAGGACATGCGATTGACTTGAATGTAGTATACATGCCATTTTCATACTAAAACCAAGTGATTGACAGGACATGGATTTCAAACGTCGAATCGTAACATCACAAGTGTGGATGTCGTTTATAAATAATCAATTTTGATACAATATATTCCAAATGAGCAATATATGTAGTTCATTTTCTAGTCTATTATTGTAAATTCGTTGCCATCGTCAGCAACCAGCCAGACAAGCAACAGCGCCATCGCCAGCAGTGCCATCGCCAACAGCGCCATCGCCCAAGCACTGCTTCGCGCCACCGAGGACCCGCACGCCGACCCAGTCATAGTGTCACGCAACTCGCTCTCACACACGCCTACACATCCACACAGCAGCAGACGCAATGGCGAACAACAGCGGCGCGCCAGTCAAGGACGCGCGCTTCCAGAAAGTGCACAACGACCCGGTACGTCTCGCCTACAGTGCGTACTCGTGCGCGTGCTCTATCGCTGGCAGCGTCCAAACGAATGGCTCGTATGCACGTAATTGACTGACTGAATGACACATACATATCACGTCCACAGCGGTTTGCGCGCAACTCGAAGCGCAAGAACAAGCTCCAGATCGACAAGCGCTTTGCCGG
The DNA here is from genome assembly GCA_023336405.1 of Globisporangium echinulatum. Classification (NCBI taxonomy): domain Eukaryota; phylum Oomycota; class Peronosporomycetes; order Pythiales; family Pythiaceae; genus Globisporangium; species Globisporangium echinulatum. The sequence goes on along the minus strand of JAADWX010000069.1, from coordinate 19,912 downwards.
TGTCTTCCAAGACGCGCGGTTCCAGACTGGCGCTGGCAAGTACGACAAGTACGGCCGACGCATTGAACAGAAGACGAACGAACTCAAGAAGTTCTACCAGCTCGATGATGATGAGAACGACGACGATGCTGCTGCGACCAAGAGCGACAGCTCGGACGACGACAGCTCGGACGACACGAAGGCTGCATCGCATAAGAAGAGCTCGACGACGTCGTCAGCGTCCGACGACGACGAGCAGGCCACGACGGTCGCAAAGAACGACGCGAAGCTCACGCGGCTCGAGGTGCTGAACCGCATGGCGCGCGGCGAACTCGCAGACGGCAATTCGGACTCGGACTCGTCGGACGACGACTCAGACTCCGATGCAGCTGATAATGCATCTGAGTCCGAGACAGAGAAAGAGGTCGTGCCAATGGGCGAAGAGACGAAGCGCTTTGCAGTCCTGAACTGCGACTGGTCGCGCATCCGTGCGGTTGATCTGTTTGCGCTCTGCCAGTCGTTTGCCCCAGCGACTGGCGCTGTCCACGACGTCACAATCTACCCATCGGACTACGGGCTCCAGAAAATGGTACGTGTGTATAGTAGTCAGAGTGATGGTGGCGATTGTGTGCGTGATGGTCTACTAACACCTATAACGTATGCGACAAACGGAGCAGAAAGAAGAAGAGCAGTTTGGACCGCAGGGCCTCTGGACCGACAAGAAGGCGAAGGCGAATGCGAAGGCGAAGACGACGGGCGATGACGATGTGGATGGTGATGACGACGACGCTGCTACGCACGACAAGTCGTCCGATAACGAGGCCGATAGTGATAGCGATAGCGAGGACAATGACGATGCGTACGACTCGGACGATCCGCTCGGTGTCCAGCAGCGCGTCGATGCAAACGACGACAACGGCTTTGACAGCGAGAAGCTGAGGGCGTACGAACTCCAGAAGCTCAAGTACTATTACGCCGTTGTGACGTGCGACAGCGTCAAGACCGCGAGTGCGATCTTTGACGCGTGCGACCAGCTCGAGTACGAGGCGTCAGCGAACGTCTTGGACCTGCGGTTCGTCCCAGACGACGTGACGTTTACGAACGCGCCAAAAGACACTTGCAACGCTGTCTCGGAGACGTACAAACCGGCGCTTTTTGCAACGACTGCGCTCCAGAACACGGACGTGACGCTCACGTGGGAAGACGGCGACGCGAGCCGCTTGGAGCTGCTCACACGCCAATCCGAGTGGCACGACACGGCCGACAACGACTTTGCTGCGTACCTTGCGTCCGACAATAGTGACGAGGACAGTGGTGACAATGGCAGCGACAATAGTGACAGTGACGATGACGCTAGTGACAGTGACAGCAAGACGTCCAAACCGACGACAAAGAAGAAAGCTGCAAAGCTCCAGAAGCTCAAGAGTCGGTACCGCAAAATGCTGCTCGGCAGCGACGCAGAAGACGACAGCGACGACAATGTCAATGCCGACAATGTCGACAATGTCGAAAATGCCATTTCCGACGATTTCGCGACTACCGAAGGCGGCGACATGGAAATGACGTTCACACCTGGCGCGTCCAACATCTTGAAAGCGAAGCAGCAGCGCGACCGCGAAGCGCACGAGACGCCGTTTGAGCGCTACGCGCGCGAGAAGAAAGCGCAGAAGAACGCCAAGCTCCACGACAAGCGCGCAGCTGCAAAAGCCCGCGAGCGCGAGCAGAAGGCCGTGCTGCAGACGAAAGGCCGCGGGAGTGGCGCGACTCAAGCCAAGTTGTTGCGCGAAGCCGTCGCCGATACGACCAGTGACAATGACGACGACGCTGAGGACGCGAACGACGGTACGAACAACCGCAACTTTGACCTCAAAGCGATCCAAAAGCGCGAAAAAGCAGCGGGACTCAAGGGCAAACGGCGCGCCAAAGCGCTTGCAAAGCTCACGAAGCGCAGCAGCGACGCGCTCCAGCAGGGCTTTGCGTTCGATGCCGCCGATCCGCGCTTCAGTGCGCTGTACGCGCGCGGGTCGCAGTTCCAACTCGACCCGACGGACCCAAAGTTTAAGAAAACGGAAGCGAACTCGGCGATCTTTACCGAGCGCCGCAAGCGCACGGAGCAGGCGGGTAGTACTGGTAGTGCTGGTAGTGCGAAAGCGAAGGTCGTCAACGCAGAAACGACTGGTGCAGAGAGTACGACGAGCGAATTGAAAGTGATGGTCGAGAACCTCAAGCGCAAGGCGCAGCAGCAGCACAAGACGAACGCGAAGAAGAAGCAGCAGCGGCACTGAGGAGCGACTACGTAGGACGAGTGTGCGGTGACAGAACCTTAGTAGGTCGTTGTCACTTGCGTACTTCGTACAATGCAATGCACAACACTTGTTTGACGCCACTATAGCGACTTCTCTTATGATGATGACAGATAGTCGTGTGTGACGTGGTTGTCGGTATCAACTATGAAGGGCTCGCGAAACGACTCGCGATGCGTCGCTGTCGATCAGATCTCCAATAGACTCAACAAACGAACCATCCTAGAATGCAGGTGTGTATGTCTATGTCTATGTGTGAATGACCGGCAGCTCATATGCGCGCGCGTGGCGCCTGACAATGTGTCAATGGCGTGTCCACACCCTCGCAGCGGCTGCAGATCCACGAAGTGCTCCCAAAGGCCGGTCTCGTGTACTCGGAGCGCGGGAACCTCACGGAAGTGCTCTGCAAACCCAAGATCCTGCCGATCAAGTCCGCGACGCTCGTGCGCATCGAAGAGATCGAGCGCCTGGCGCGCGACGCACGTCGTGGCAACGCGAATGCTGATGAGTAGACAGAAGTGCGACTTCTAGAAGCAAGCAGAATGACCGATACAACAGATAGACGGCCCAGTTGACTTGTGTATGAGCATATGCATTAGGACTGACTCCAATCGGTCTAAAGTCTGTCCGTCGTGACAGCCAGCGCCGCCACTGTATCCCAATCAACCGATTGCTTTGCATCGCGCTACGTCGTGCTATGGGGTCCACTAATCAGGTCGGTCAGCTGCTACACGCTCTGCACCTGTCGTCGTGCGTCGCTGCGCTGGCCTACATGCCACCCGAAAACATCTCGAGAAGCGAGCTGAGGCCGTTGCGCGGCGGCTGGAGACCGTAGAACTTTTGGCCGATCACGCTCATGTACTACCGACACCGATGCAAATAGTGAGAGTAAGTACACGGGGACGTACTGCTGCAGTAGCCAGAGAGCTCAACTAAACGTACGTTCTTGAGCGAACTGTCGCGCGCGAGCGCTGCTGCGTAGCGCTCCTGAAGCACTTGGAAGAGCGGCAGTGCGTCGCGCTAGGACGTTTGTCATATCCAGAGATACACATATACATATGTTAATGCCGACAACTAACCAGCCAGTCGAGTGAGTCCAGACCAGACGAGGTCGAGAGGTTGCGCACCTCGAGCGTGAGCAGCAGGAAGCGCAGAAAGTGGACAAGCGGTGTGTCGACGGCGCGACCAGCTGCCTGGCTCTTTGCAACAAACGCGTCAAAGACTTTGTTTGCATCGCGCAGGTTTTCGAGACTTAAGAGTCTACAATAGGTTGGTAGGAATAATATGTCAGATGTCACACAAATATATGGCAGAGGTCACGAAAGTATGTTAGATGCGACACAGTCGATGCCGAGCCAAACATGGTGACAATGTCAATCGACCACGACAACGTACTGGAGCACGGCGCGTGCGAGAAAGAGGTCGTGCTCGCTCGCGTAGCCCTGCGTGGACCAGTCAAAGAGCGCGTCGGCAAACTCACTTGCGCTCTCAGCGTGCAGGTAGTGCTTCGCTGCGTGCGTATAGTCGTTTGCGGTTCTGTACGCGCGAGCGAGCAGGAGCTGGAGCTCCGGGTCGCCGCGCTTGCGACTGCCTTCCGCTGCCGACCACCTGTGAATACGTGAGTATACACACGTCAGTAGCTAGTGTATGCAGTTGGCTACTGTCGCATCTAACATATACAGACGCACTTGACTGCGTTCTTGAGGAACACGGCGAGGTCGGCGCTGTATTGCGGCTTGTCGGCGAACGCAGCGTTGATCTTGCGGATGCGATCTATCGCCCATACACACACAAACATGCAGACGTCAGTATACACACCCGCTTTTGTATCTTCTAGTGTCACTACGCACCTTTGCTCGCGTCGTCGACGGCGACGTGGTAGTCCGTGTAGACTGCGATGACGAGGTTCGCCATCTCGGTTGCGGCCGTGCTCTGGTCGTGGCGGATGAGGCAGAGCGAAGCGTCGAGCGCGAGCTCGATTGCGCGCTGCTGCTGTGCTTCGCTCGGCGCGTCGCCCTTGAGGAAGCGCATGTAGAGCGTCTTGTACATCTGCAGCGCGCCATAGAAATCACCTGCCTCGAGCTGCGTCTCGAGCTTGCGCGTGACGTTTTCGACGCCCGTTGGGTCCTGGTCAGCAGTAGCGCTTGGTGCGGCGCTCGTAGCGCGCGTAGTCTTGGCGCCAGCTGCCTGGCGCGCGAGAGCTCGTCGGTTCATGCTGCGAGCGATGTTGTGCGATGCGTGAGGTTGTTTGTCTTGTTGTCGTAGTGGCTCGCAAGCGTATCAAGAGCGAAAATGAACATGTCCGCTTATTGGCTCGCGATTGCTGTGTAAATGTCCGCTCGACATGACTGGTACAATATGAGGTCTAATGTCCAGAAGGGAGTACCACAAATATTGCATTGTTACAATGTAAAATTACTGTCATTTCTGTCACAAATACAATTGTGTCGTGTACTATTGCAAAATGTATGAGTAGTCACACATACTGTATGCAAGTACAATTTTGCAGCACCGAAGAAACTCTCATACAAGTCATGTCTGTGTTACAAGCACCAAACACGACTCCTGACAAGCTCTCTGTATAAGAGCAGCTACAGTTCGCGGTACTCGGCTTGCGCTGGTCCCGATGGCTCGTGCTGCGACGGCTGCGACTTCATCGCGTTCTGCAGCTGCTTGTCCTTACTGTTACGATGCACGACACACACATCCACGTGCAGTGTAAGCGCATTGCGACAACAGTGACCGACAGCTCACAGGCGACAACGACGCACCTCGAGTTGGCGAGCACGAGGTAGTTGCTCAGTCCGCGGATCGCACTGTGCCATATATACATATACAAGATGAGTGCAGTGATGCATACAAGCAGTAGCAATGCAAGTCAAGTGGCGACGCACTTGGTCTTGAGCGCCTCAATCTTCTCGGGGTCCTTTTCGTTGCGCGCCTTCTCGAACTCACGCCGCACGAGCGTCTTGATCGCTTCGCCCTTCTTGCTCTATAGTACATACATCAAAGGGTGGTGGTGGAGATGTTATGCGAGTTGTTTCATACCTCGCGTGTGCGTATGCGCTCTCGTTTCGTTGCGAGATGCACAAACGTACCGAGCCGCCAATGTGCTTTGCGAGCCGCATGCAGTCGCGGTACAACTGTGTGCACAAATGGTGTCGAGCAGCAAAGATGTGAGTGTGTGAAATACTGCAGCAGTAACATTGTTATATGCGTATGTACTCATGCACATGGGTACCTGGAGCGACGTGCGCGCCACCTTTGTAGGACCCGACGACATGCTTATTGCTATTGCCTTGAGTGGCTGTTGTTGTTGTGTGTGGCGTCTGAAATGGCTGTGTGGGCCACGTGCGGCTACTATTTGTTTTGAACTGTTTGATATCTACTTGATTTCAGTATATAGCTGGACATCGTCGGAGCAAAACGTTTGATGCAAGTCACACATTGCCATCACGTTTTGCTCTGTTGATCTTGCAACGTCGTGTGAGACAATTGCGACCGACTGTGACTGTTGACAATGATACACACAAACGCAGACAGACGCTTCGTACACAAACGTCATGGGCGTGTGCAGCTCGAAAGACACGACTGGCAGAGCGCCGACTCGCAACCTTTCGAACTGGAGGGTGGACGAACCGAACAGCAATGGTGGTGGACGAGCAAACACTAGAGCGTCTCCGTCAGCGAATGCGTACAGCAGTGGCGACGAGCTAGCAGCAGCAGCAGCGACATCGAACGAGCACGTGCAGCTCGGCGTAACGACAGACGATCTCGCACTCAACTGCGTCGCGACGCACGCGAGCTTTGCCGAGTCGCAGACATGTGTAACCGGCTGGGAGGACGGCTCGATCCGGAAGCTCTGTTGGTCGCCTAACGCCAACAACAGCGCAGACTCGACTGCGACGACAGTCGTCGACGTGTGGACGCCGCACGAGCGCGCTGTGAACCGCGTCGTCGTCGGTCGCTCGGCCGAGCTGCTGTACTCGTGCTCGCGCGACACGACCGTCGCACTCACGTCGCACGTCGCAACCAGCAGCAGTAGCACTAGCACACGCAAGCCGCAGTCGGTGCTGCTGCGCGGCCACAGTCTGAACGTCGCGACGATTGCAGTCAACGACGGTGAGACCGCACTATGCTCGGGCGGCCGCGACACGCAGACGCTGTTCTGGGACCTGCAAACGGGCACACTCAAGGCCCGCAACACGACGCCGCTGAACGTCGTGACGTGCTCCAAGTGGGTCCCACGTGAGCCGCTCGTCGTGCAGGGCAGCGAAGACCTGACGCTCAAGGTCTGGGACGACCGCACGCCATTGCGATCGCCCGCGCAGACGTTTCGGGGCTACATCTACTTTGCACTCAGCGTCGACGTGTCGCCGGACGCAACGTACGTGCTCACGTCGAGCAAAGGCTTCAACGGTGTTGGCTGCGAAGTGCGCGTGTGGGACCGCCGCAGCGCCAAGCAGCTATATGAGTTCACGGGTCATCAGCAGGACGCAACAGCTTGTTGCTTCTTGCCAGCAAGTAGCAGTAGTAGTAGTGACCACAACGCAAGCGCAACAACACCACTGCCGATCCCAGTGAGCGCATCGAAAGATGGTAGCGTGAAGCTCTGGGACGCCACGACGTCGCGCGTACGCTCCGAGGCGTTTGCACCTGCCGCTGGTATGTTTACAGGGCTGTGCGCAGTCGACAGCGCGACGCTCCTTGCAAGTACGTTCAGCGGTGCAGTCCACGCATTTGCAGTCGATGCTCACACGTCGCAGATGCAGCTGCTGTGCTAAAAATAGCTTTGTATTTGATGTGCATCAATAAATTCGATATAAGCTGCTCGTTTGGAGCTCCTGGTATCAATTGCTAGTGTCTGCTAATGGCTCAGAGCGCTCAGTGTCGCTTGGTGTTGGTGTGCAGCGACGGCCTCGCGCAGTGACGCACATCGTGCACATACACACGCGCGCTCGCATGGCGCGCGATGCTATTCTGGCCGAGTGCGTGCAGCACTTGCGCGCGTCGGCGTTCGAGTACGAGCAGCTGCTCGGCGCGTCGGTTGAGCGTGCGTGGTTTGCGCTCGCAGCGCATGTCGAGCAGCAGCTGCGTGCACGGCGCGGCGTCAACGTCGCGCTGCTCGGCAAGTTTGCGTTCGTGCGCGACGTGCAGCCGTCGACACCTGTGTTTTTGCTCGCTGATCGGTTCGCGAGCATGTACAGCGTCGCGTGGAAGCGGCCACCACCGGCACTCGTCGCGCCGGCAGCAGACGTGAGCATGGCGCTCCTCGGCAGCGAGATCGGACTGCCGAAAGAACAGACACAGCGCACGCTCGAAGCGCTCATGGCGTTCATTGGCGGGAAGCTACAGCGCGGCGCAGCGACCGGTCGACTGCGAGTTGGCAACGTCGGCGCGTTGTGCCTCGACGGCAAAGCGCTGTCGTTTGCGTTCAGCCCTGCGTTCGTGCGCGCAGTAGGTCAGACCAGCAAGAGGACGACAGCGAGCGACGCGCTCGAGCACGCTGTGCAGCAGCAGCGCAGCAGCAAGTCGACGATGCACCGGTCAGCGTCGACCAATTCAGTCATCCCAGCCGTGCGCACCAACAAGAGCTCTGCTGACCAGAGCGCATTGAGTGTGGCTCCTACTGCAGCAGCGGCAGTGCCTGTTGCTACAGCATCGAGAGAGTCGTCGCTATCGCTACCGACCACGATCGACAGCGACGATCGCGACCACAATCGCCATCACCACCACCGTCATCACGAGAAGCGTCACACGCGCTCGACGTCGCACCTGCCTGAGCGCGCAGCGACTGCAGCAGTAGCCGACAACAACGCACACCCGCGGCAGCTCCTGCCGCGATTCCTCCTCGCAAGTCAGCGCGTACCGGACGGCGCTCGCGTGCACTGCGAGACGCCGGGCTCACCGTACAAACTCACACTTGACGCTGCGTTTGCACGCGAGCGCGACCTGCGCGCACACGCTGCAGCTGCCGTCGCTATGGAGGACGCCGCACTTGCCGACCGCAGTCGCGCTGTGCAGCTGCGCAAACTGACCGAGAGCGCTGCGATCGCGCTCAAGCGGCGCGAACTCGACGCGTTCCTACACCATCAGATGGCCGACAAGCAGATTGCGATGCGTCACGAGCAGCTCCGATCTGCGACATGCGACAGCGATGGCGTCACGATTTTGCCACGCGAACCGCTCGTACCAGCTGCTGCGTTGCGCGCGGCCAAGCAGCAGCTCTGCGCCAAGCTCGGCGAGCAAGTTACGGCGAAGCGAACGCTCGTAGCAGACCGCAAGGCGCTCGAACAGGCTGAGTCCGCATACTTTCTAGCGCAACTTGCAGCGCAGAGCGCAGTCGACAAGCGTGACGAGACAGCAAAGCGACGAACAGATCAGCTTGCGCTGCTCAGCGGCTGGCAGCAGCAGCAGGCGCTGCACGCCGACGCACCCAAGTGCATTCGCTGACATGCCTACACACAGGATAGCCATACAGCCAGATCGGCAGCTAGCTACAGTATACGGACAGCCATAACGACAGACAGATAGACAGCAGCGGCTGCTGGACGATCGCAATATGGTGGTGTCCTATCTAATATTGTACCAAGACGCGAGCGCGTTACGTGGGTGGCTGGCGGTGCTGTCTGCCTGACGACTGAGGCGGCAATCCTGCAGTCGGTCATGCGCGCTGCTCGCTGCTCGCTGCTTGGCTGGTTGTTACGCACGTGCATATGTCTAGCCACGGAACTTGCCCCAGACGTGGAGCAGCACGACACAGCCGACAAAGAGGAGGCACATCACGAGCACAGTCGTTGGGCCGACCTTGAGACCCGGCGAGTCGTCCGTGTAAAAGCGCAGGATGCCGGCCGTGCTGCCGCCCATGCCACGGCCCGTGTTCGCGGTCTTCGCAGCAGTCGGGCGACGGCTGTGTCGCGTTCACACACACATACGAGGACACGAACGGATGTGAGTCGACTGTCTGTGATGTGTGTGTCTGTGGCGCAAGCTGAGCCACGTCACGTGACGCCGATCAACGACAGACATGTGCAGCTACGTACTTGCGGAGTGCGCTCGCAGCAGCACCTTCTGCCGACGCGGTCGGCGCAGGCTTCTTGTTCGAGATCGGTCCAGCGGCCTGTCGAGCGAGCAACCACGTCGACGTCAGTGACGAGTGACAGTTAGGTGCATGTGGATAGCGAGTTGCAACGACGCAGCACACAGCAGCGCCTGTGCTCCTGTATGTGTACATACATACATACACACACAGTGTCAGACAGCTTGCACGCACCATGGTTGCTGTGAAGAGGGAAGGGAGTACGAGTAGGTCGAGCGAGTGCGAGATCGAGCGGGGCGGGCGGGGGAAATCCAAAGTGACCTCCTCGTTTTGCCAATTGAGCTGGAGGGAGCCGCGTGGCAACATTTCGCATAAGTACGATATGGCCACAAAACGTCAGATATATAAGTCCACGAATATTTGTAATGAAAAGTGCATCACAAATCTATAGACCCCCGATAAAGTGCGATCGAAGCGCTGCACTCGTACTGACTTGCTGACTGAATATCTGTTGTGTCGTTGTTGTGCGTCTCAAGCAACAGACCTGTGACGCTGCTTCATGACTCTTTGTTGTGTCCAAGAGCAACGATTGCATGGTGCATACACGGAGGTGGAATTACTAGTTCGCGCCTGAAGTTGCAGCGACCTGAATTGCCACTCCACCAGACGGACATCGTCACGTCACACGCTTGCAACTGTCAAACAGCGCGTGTGGCAAAGCAGTGACGACACCAAATGGCGGCAGTCGTGCTACGACGAGGTAAGCAGCACCAGTTTGCAGATATGCGAATGATAGACTGCGAGCCACTCAGTTCGCAAAAAGCTGCTGCGTCTGAGTTGCAATGTCTGTCGTTCCAGCCCGACGACCGACGATGTGTGCATGATGCATGGCCGAGGTACTCGCGGCCCGTTTCGGTTTGCAGGACATCGTTTCGTAAGGGTTCGAGCACACAGACTATGATGACGACGACGAGTGAGTGAAAGACAAGATCTACACATTTGACGTGTGGCCACTCAAACAGTGATATGTGATAGTGAAGACATACAGGAATGAACCTATCCCAACGATTTTGACGTGCATCACCGAACATGATTTTCTCGCATCTACCACAAAGTCGGCAATAGACGCAGACCTGACAAGGCGAGCGCCATGACAGCAGCGCCGACCGCAGCAGCAGTCGTCACGCACAGCGACAACAACTTCCAGCGCTGGTTTGCACATGGCGTCGAGTCGAATGCGTGGTCGCTCGTGATGATTGCGAGCACACCGGCGGCAGCGTGCATCATCGGCGTCTGGGCGGCACTCACAGCGTTCGAGTCGTCGCTTTCGCACAGCGACGTTGCAGTCGACGAAGGCTCAGCGCGTGACGTGCTCGACGTGCGGTTCGCACCGTTTCCGATCAGTGATATACAGCAGCTCTACCTTGTGTTCAGCACCGCAGTGTTTGCGCGCGTAGGATTCGTCGCACCACTTGCGTGCGTCTACCTCGTAGGCTTTCAGCTCCCGAACCAGCGCGTTGCGCGCGTCGTCGATGCGCTCGTTGCGCTGCTGTTTGTGCTGACACTCGTAACGATTGGCGCACTGGTGGCGAGCTACTACAGCGCAGCACCGCAGATCGATGCGATGCACGCGCGCACAGCAAACGTTACCCAGCAGTTTGACGCGTTCTACTGCACTGCGCGCATCGGCTCGCTCTGCACTGACCCGAGCGTGAGCGTCGCAGCGCTGCAGCGTGTGTTCACAGACAGCTCTGGCGATATCAACGCAATGGAACGCGTCGTACGCGGCTGCCGCCACGTCTTCGTGCAGCTCGAGAGCACAAAAGGCGCTGCGAGTCACTCGATTGGTCGTCGAACTGCCTTTCTCGCAACGTGCACTACAAGCAACGCGATGGACCGCTGGTGTAGCGACTTCGTACTGACAAGCGCTTCAGGCACGGTCGCCACGTCTGCGGATGATGGAGACGTGCAGACCCAAGCGCCGTCGCTTGTGCGCCGCATGCGGTTCCGTGAGTTTGCTGTCGCGTGGACGACGCGCTTCGAGTTTGACGCGATCATGCTGAGCGTTGCAGGCTGCGCGCTGCTGCTGCTCTGCATCGCGTGGACGCGCATGCTGACGTCAGACAAGCGGCTGTTGTCGTCAGTCTCAAGCGCTACGAAGGCCAAGCGCGAGTGAGCTGCAACCTTTGCAACGATACAAGACCTTACGTGTGCTCCTCTGTGACATGTGACTACTTGGATTTTGTATGCTTGCGACACCAAGCAATGTACTCAACATCGGCGAGTCAACTGCTCGTTTACGCAGTCCGCAGACGCTGCTTGCGGTCGTTCTTGTCGTCGTCGTCGTCGTCACCACTCGCGTCGTCGTCATTGTCGTGGACTGCGCCTGTGTTCGAGCGTCGCAGCAGCTGCTGCTGCTTGGACGGCGAGCGCTGACGACCACAGCCGATGCGGCGACCGCCGGCGCGACAGAGCGCACCGGCACCGATGCACACGACGACGCTGCTGAGCGCAACGGCACTTGCGAGCAAGAACCACGAGCGACCCTGGTCAAACGTTTCGTCGAGCGCAGGCCGCGGGGCTGCAGTCGTGCGATTCCGACTGTCATCAGTTGAGACATTGGTATCGTCGTAATCGTACTTGAGCGCGAACACCGTGTCCGGCACGACGCAGAGCATCGTGCTGTGCACGAACACGCGCTTTGCGCGCGTGTCGGAGCACGTTGCGCGCGCGATCGGCGCAACGTCAAACGCTGTGTCCGTAAACGTCGCGAACCGCGTCGCGTCGGACTGCCGCACTTCAAACTCGTCGAGCAGTGTGTCCTGCTGCTGCTGTGGTGCTGGACTGCTGCCGTCCGTCGTTGTGGTAGCGACTGGCCCAAGCGACCGGAGACTCAGAGCTGCGAGCGAACGTGGGAACGCGACGCCTGCGACGCGCACGATCGCGTTGCCCGACACGTTGAGCGACGTGAGCGACGATGGGAGCACGATGCGCTCGAACGCCGTGAGCTTGGCGCGCGTGACGTCGCTAATGGAGAGAGTCAGATAGAGAGTCCGTTCGATAGTCAGTTGGTACGTAGGTATACATGGCTGCAGGTGTGTATATGTGCGTAGAGGGGCAACGCACAGCTGGAGGAGACTCGATGGGAACTTGACGGTCTCGAGCGTTGCAAGTGGGTTCCGCGACACGTTCCTACATTAGGCGCAATCGCGTCAGTCCTGATGTAGCAGCTGATACAACGAAACGCGTGGTAGCGGCAGCGCGAGCAGCAGCTCACAGGTGCGTGAGCGTCGTGGGGAACGAGACGTTCGCGAGCGTCGTGAGTGCGTTGCTGCTCACGTCGCTGTTGTGTGTGCGTGCGAGCAAGAGCGAGAGCCAAGTGCTGTGAGCTATAAGGCAGCTATACACACTGGCAAGCATGCTCATGCCCATACATACGTACAGTGATACCAGTTTGCTCGGCAGCGTGACGTTCACGAGTGTCGCGATGCTATTGCTTCCGAGCTGTCTGCACGCGTGTGTATGCATGTAACAGACCGTATGAGCGCCTTGTGCTACGGACACGATAGCGCAGCGAGTCACTCGATGGTACGTACAGCGACTCGATGTCGGTCGGTAGACTCTGCACGACGACGACGCCGCGATTGCGCACGTCGAGCGCCACGCGCTTGTCGACGTCCGCGCTCTTGACGACCACGCTCTTGCAGTCTGCGCTGTTTGTGACACGCACGCTCGAGACGCTCTCTGCTGTCGACGATGGTACGACTGCAAGGGTCGTTGCGTTCGGGCACGTGCCGCCACCAGAGCCGCTGCCGGTCGCTGCAGACAGGAGGTCGCGACGGTGCACGTCCGGGTCACCCACGCTCACGCTCACGATGCTGCTGCTGCCTCGCGCAGTAGTGACTTCTATGCAGCCTATTGCTGCACACAGCGTGAGTGCCAGCACGAGCCAGCAGAGTATACGGCTGCGGTAGCGCAGCGCAGTGGTCGAGACACATAGCGAGCGTGTCGTGAGCGCCATGTTCGATCGCTGTCGTTTTGTGTGTGAGTGCAGCGAAATAGAGAACGAAGTATACGAGAAAGCCATGCGAGAATAACCCGCTGCTGCATACAAGAGGTTGTTTCGCACGGATGGGTTATATTGCGGTATTGCGGTTACTATCATATTTCACATGGATTGTAATGCATGTTGCAGGTTTTTATCGTAATTGAGTGTAGTTTGATGTTATATTGCAATTGTATTTTGCAGCCTGGCAGAATATATCGCGCATGCAATCCGTCTTACACAAGCCTACGACTCAAAGAGCGTGGCGCTCGACTGGCCAAACTTGCCGTCAAAGAAGACGTCGGTCGGCGCGAGCCGTGGCGTCTGATGACCTGCTGGGCGTGCCATCTCCGGGTTTGCAAACCCGCAGGCGACAACAACCGGCACACTGTAGCGGTCGGGAATGTCGAGTGCGTGCTTGAGCCGCGCGTCGTCAAAGCCCTCCATTGGACACGTTGCGAGGCCGCTCGCCTGTGCAGCAAGCAGAAACGTCGCAGCAGCAAACGCAGTCTGCTTGTACGCCCACGCAACGGGCGACACGTTCGGCGGCACGGCCTGGAGCGGCGACACGGCCGTTGCAATGAACGAGCGAATGCTCGACGCGATCGTGCCTTCGCCTGTGAACAGGCGCACGTAGTGCGGGAGGTTCGCAACGTCGGCTGCAGTCGCGCCACTGTCGTGCAGGAGCTTCTGGATGTGCGGCACGCGACGACTCGGTTCTAGCGATTCGTGTGGGCGAGTGGTAGTCCGTAGCGACACAGTATACAATGTGTAAGTCAGTAGGTTCGCGTGGACCATACAATTGCGAACCCGTCCCACGGAGCTGCTGGGATACCAATGTCGGCAGCAAACACGACGACAACTGGCGCCTCCTTGACTTTGCGGCCGTTCGTTGCGAGCATCGCGTCGGCGAGCTTCTCGCGCTCGGCCTGGTCGCGCACGACGATGCACGCGTACGGCTGCATGTTGAAGCCCGTTGGCGCGCGCTATTTGATGGGATGATGACATGGCGAGCGTCAGTCAGTCAACGTATCAATTTGTCGATGCGGCACATGGTCTGCAGTGTATATCAGCCGCACCTGAGTCAAGCGCAGCACTTCAGCGAGCGTCGCGTCGGGCACTGGCGTTGATGCAAAGAAGCGCGTGCACGTGCGCTCCATGATCGCTTTGCGTAGTAGCGCCTGCTGTGCTTCGGTTTGCACGTGCTCGTCGTCGCCGTCCGTTGTGTCAGCAACAGTAGCGCTCCTGCTAAACGCCCGTCTCGCAGGCAAGCAGACTGTTGTGCGCGCTGCGGCTGATCTGCGCATCATCGAGCGAATCGCCATCGCCATGCTTGTCGTCGTCGTTGATGTCGTTGTGTGCGGTTGTGATTCGGATGTGGCGACGACGATCCTGTTCGATGTGGCTGTCGCGAACTTCCCGCTAAAGTACGGTATCTATAGTCTACACTGCAGTTACGTATGTACCTTTCGAATTGCTGCTATAGAATCAATAGCGACAAAATCGAAGTGATTATGCTGTGCGCTAGTGAGACGCAGACGAACAGCTCGCGAGCCAAGCGTGGCGACGCGATCGCGACCCAGCAGCAGCTCAGCAGCTCCAGCACCAGCTGCACGATGGCAGCAGGAATGACGAGCGCAGACGCTGGGATAGCACAAGAACTCGACCGCGCACTGCGTGCGACGTTCCCGCCGGTGCAGTTCTCGATGGCGTATGGCTCGGGCGTATTTGCGCAGCGCGACCACGACGCGAGCTCGTCGTTGCTCGACCTCGTCTTTGCTGTCGACGATCCTGTAGCATGGCACCGCGCGAACCTCGAGCGCAACGCACACCACTACTCGTTCCTCAAGCACCTTGGCGCACAGGGCGTCGCAGACTTCCAGGTGTGTGTGTGTGTGTGTGACTGCATATGACTGTCGTTGCGTGCTTGAACGGGCTGTCAAGCATGACAACATAACGTTGATGACCACACGGCTCTGCTGCTGCTGCTGTCTGTGTGTGTGACCCTCGAGTAGGAAAACTATGGCGCTGGCGTGTACTACAACACGCTCGTGCCGCTGCAGAGCAAGCTCCTCGGCACGCGCATGATCAAGTACGGTATCGTGAGCTCCCAGACGCTCTGCGCCGACCTCACGGACTGGACGACGCTCTACCTCAGCGGCCGCATGCACAAGCCCGTACGTGCCAGCCTATCTGTCTATCTTGTATGTCTCATATACATTCACAAGCTGACAGTACGATCGACTCGTCTGCAGGTGCACGTCCTGTCGTCGAACGCGCCAATCCGCGCGGCTGCAGCTACAAACCTCACGCACGCGCTGCACTACGCGCTGCTGTGTCTCCCGGAAAAGTTCTCCGAGACCGACCTGTTCATGGTGCGTCTCTGTATGCCTCGACCTGTCTATTGGTCTTCTGTATTGCATGGCTCACAGAGCCATCACACACGCCATACACGTAGCGCATTGCGGGCATCTCGTACCTCGGCGACTTTCGCATGACGTTTGGCGAGAACCCGAAGAAGGTCCGGAACATCGTCGCAGGCAACGCGAGTGCGTTCCAGCACCTGTACGCCCACGCCCTCGAGGTACGTGTGTGTATACACAGTCGCTAGTGCATGACGGTAGGTGCTCACAGCCAGTTGTGATGCCCACAGACGTCGCCGTTCGTTGCGCGGTCGATCACCGACAGCAGCGCGCTCGTGGCCAAGACGCTCGACTGCGGCGCGCACCAGACGCTCCTCGAGTCGCTGCCAGCGAACGTCCGGCAGCGCATGCAGCGCAGCAGCGCGTTTGACGTCGCAATGACCGATCGCGCAGCGACAAAGAAGCTCGTGCAGCGCGCGGTCGCGTCGATTGTCCATCGCTTTAGCCGCACGCAGAGCATCAAAGGCATTGCGACCGCTGGGGCCGTCAAGACCGTCCAGTACGTCGCGCAGAAGCTCCAGCGCACGTACTGGCGGCGCTAGGCTAGATAGTCAGTTAGCGAGTCCATTCGATTGTATGGGCGTTTGACTACCAGAAATGTAGGTGCAATTGTTTTGACTACCAAATGTGTATGTATTGCATCATGTCGCATGCCTATCAACTGCCCTAAATCCAATGCATGCAAATCGTACCTAAGCGGATCGCAACCAGACTACAAGACTACGCAGCGAGCAGCACCGTGCGCAGATTCCGCGCGAAGCGCTGGATCTCGGCGTGAAAGTCCTTCTCGTCGCCCGCGAGCGCGTCGATCTGCGCAATGCGCGCATCGAGTTTCTCAACGAGCGCGAGCTCAGGCGCTTGGCACGCCGCTGTGAACGCTGGCCCGAGTGCTGCAAACTCGGTGAGCGCTTCCAAGCTGCTCTCGCACAAGTCAATGTCGTCGTTGGCAACAAGATCAGAAGCTGCACGCACGAGGAAGCCGTTCGCGAGGATCGCGTGAGCTGTCGCCGTCGAGTTGCGCACGAGGTAGCGCACAAAGAAGAGCGACTTGCGCTGCAGTCGCAGGTCACTCGACGCGGTCACAAACGTCTCGAGGATGCTCAAGCCATTGCACGTGGGTCCAAGGAACCGCGCTTCAGCGGCGGGATGGTGCCGCACGAGGCATGAGATGGCGAGAAGCGCCTTGGCGCGGCACGTTGCGTCGGCGTCACGCGTTAACGCACACAGCACTTCGACGAGGCCGCAGTCGACACCGGCATTCTGGCAGAACGGATTGTTCTGCACGACGACTGACGCGACTTCGGCGGCGAGTGCGCGCGTGCCCGCGCGGTCGTTTGTCTGCATGACGTCAATGAGAACTGGGAGGCCGTCCATCTTGCAAAAGTTCATGGCGTTGTCGATCTGGTCGACACGCGTGAGCAGTTCATCGAGCAGTCCTTCCTTGTAGTCCGCGAGCTCGTCGTCGGTCGCTTCTTCGAGCTGCTTCTGGTTCGCTTTGTCGTCGTCGTCGTCGTCGTCTTTTGCAAACACAACCATCGGGTGCTCGCCCTTGAGGATGCGCAGGATGTCGCGCATGCGCTCGGTCTCGTCGATCACGCCTTCTTTCAGCACTTTGTCGAGGAAGTCGCGGTCCTCTTTGCTGATCTCTTTGAACTCGGACGGCGCCGTGCCGTCCGAGTACTTCATGCTCCATTTCATGAGGCCGAGCCACTTGTTCGGGTCCGCCATCGCTACCTCTATATGTTGTGTGTGTCTACTGCGGTGGCTGTTGTCTGTGGTCACGCGGCGTTCGTGTCGCTGGCTTGCGGCGCGCGAGGTCACTTGCAATGTGCTGCGACTCCGAGGAGGAGCACGAGTGGAATGGATGGCTTTTAGCGTGTCAAAAACGAATTATACAGAGGATTTACGTATGTAACAGAGGTATTTCGAGTATACAGTAACTACCATATATGCGAGCGACACAGGTGAATGGAATATTCCGGATTTTGCTAGAACAATTCGATGTTTCCTTGATTTTGACACGCTAAATCATACGATGTAGCCTAAAATAGGTATACCCGAATGTTGACACTCGAGTCGATCTTGACTTCCAGTGTTCACATGACACATCGAGCTCGTTTAGTTCCTCTTGCGCACATAGCTCCTCGCTATTGATGCCACGAAATGTCAACTTCCAAGCATACAGGATGTGCGAAGATGCAGTGCATCATCACTACTAGTATCCCTCGCGATGCTCGCCATTCATTCGTACACATGCTCGCGCTGTCTCCCAGTGCTTCGACTGACTGACTCCATACATTCCATACATTCCATACATTCCCATACATTCCCATAACGACTGCCACTTGCTTAGTCAGGGGTGCTACGCGACGGACGCTGGCGCTGCTGCGTGCGCGCGCGTTGACGG
Organism: Globisporangium echinulatum; assembly: GCA_023336405.1. NCBI lineage: Eukaryota > Oomycota > Peronosporomycetes > Pythiales > Pythiaceae > Globisporangium > Globisporangium echinulatum. Next base: position 1,716 of record JAADWX010000069.1, on the reverse strand, counting down.
CCCCGCAGCTTTCATATCGAACAGCTCAAACGCGTCACTGCCGTTGCGCCGTCTCACAACTGCGAGGCGCCAGCTCAACGCGACGGCACATGCACTCGCGACACCGAGGAAGAGCGCGTCGTGCTGGTACCGCGCAGGCCAATCGCGCGCGAGCGAAGTAAACACGTCGGGGTTCACATCAAACGGCGAGTCGCTAGCGTCTGCTGACGCAGTCGCATCAGCATCAGTGCTACTGCCACCTGCGACTTGTGCGACGTACGCGCGGCCGCACCACGCGTCAGTTGCTGCTGTCGTGTTTGTCGCGGCAAGCAAATGGAGCTGCTCGGTCGACAACTGCGCGCGACTCGCAACGAGCAAGTCGCGGCACCGGAGCCAGATCGCAAGTGTCGACGCCTGCACGTGCGCATTCGCTGCATCCGCAGTCGTCGTATTAGCAGCACTGTTTGTGCCGTGACCGCCAATCACAGTCTCGAGCGTCTCGAGCGTGTCGCTTTCCATACAGATCTCGAGTGCGCGGGTCTCGCAGAAGCGAATGTTGAACGCTGTGCTGATCGCTTGCTTGTGTCCGTCGAGATCACGCGCATAGTGCGTCGACGTCGTCCACGCAATGACCTGCAGCGCTGCAAACACGAGCGCGACGCTGGTGAGCAGCCACTGTGTGACGCGCATCGCACGTGTCGGCACTGTGAGCATATCGTGTACGGCCAGCAATGTGACGCACACGAGGATGCACAGCACGAATGCGACTGCGACTGTAGCGACGCGGTACAACATCTGGAAGTGCGCAAGCGGCACGCTTGATGGCGCAAAGCCGAACGTCGCGTCAGTTGACTCGCGCGACAGCAGCTCGGCAACAACGAACCAGAGCACGAGCGTGAGCAGTATGCATCCTGCAAGCACAGTGATCCAGACGCGATCCATCGCGCGTTGCTTCTCATGCGTGTGCACCTCCATGCTTTGTTCGCTGAGCTTCGAGGTGTCTTGGAGTAGTAGTCGCTTCGGATTGAGTTGTTTGTTAATGCAGTGCCACGTTCTTCCTGTGGCTCGGATTCTCTCGGCCATAAACTGGACAACATTGAAGTTTGTCGCCAACATACTGAATTCAAGTCGAATCGGAAAACTCAAAAGCCACGTATCGGACATACTCAATTCAAATATATGAGATTCAATGGCTGGCACCTCAGAATCCAACACTACGACTACTCCACCACTTGTTCAACCACTCCCTCAGTCGCGCTCCCATTTGTTACGCGCGCACAACACATCTACAGCCTCGTACTAGTATCAGAGCAAATCTTGTCGACACGAGTTCAGCTAGCATCGAGCGCAATGGCGGACTACAACAGCAGTGGAATGCCAAAGCACGCGATCGTGCATGATATAGACTCTGTGCCAGTCGCTGTTGCAATTCCGATCGATGGAATCGACGCAGCTCCTGCTTCAATCAGCAAAGAACCACGGAGAGCAAGGCGACCCGGATCGCGGAATCCTCGCGCTGAGGCTCGAGGAAGCGTGTCGTACAAATGTCGGTGTTTTGAATATGCAGCAGCGACTGCAATCTAGTTCTTGTATCGCACTGACACACCACACGACAATCGGACCAGTTCGAGGCGCTGCGAGCCGAGTGGATGGCCGACATGCAGCGCATGGGCGTGTCGTCAGCCGTTGCAAGCGACTTTGAGGCGCACGCACGCAAGTGGAACACGAGCGGCTTTG